>BQNB010172423.1:0-13463 GCA_026074375.1 Tanacetum coccineum
AATTGTGCAGGAAAGGATTGAAAAGACAAAAAGAAGCAAAAACAGTCAAAAACCGACAAGAAACAGGAAAAAAGACAAAGACAAGAGCAAAGGGTGAAGAATTCACAAGCCGGATCAACCCGACACAGCAAGAAAGGTAGTTAAAGGTCAACACAATAAAGTCAAGGACCAAAGTTGACAAGTCTTCAAAGTTTCCAAAGGCCTTTTGAAGTTTTAAAGTTTCAAGGGACCAAGATTGCAAAAGTGGAAAAGTGCTTAATAAAGAAGAAAATGAAGAATGGAAACACAAGGGCTAAACCTGCCATTCTCAAACTGCTTTATAACTACAACTTGGGCGGAGTAAACGCAGGGACCAAAAGTGCCATGTCTCCAAAGTTTCAAAACAAACAGCCGCTTTTATCGTAACAACTCCAACTACCCAAACAGAATTTCCCGCCCAATTTACACACAAACCCAAATTCGATTTTTCCCACCCCCGCTCCTTTATAAGCATTCAAACTCGTTCATAAACCCTCCCCAATCATAAACTACCACGTGGCATCCATCTATTGGACAGGACACATCACCAAGCTTATCCAACGGCTACAAATGATCCACAAATGATCAAGGGTCGAGATTTAAAGGACTATTCTAGAATTCTTTCCCTCTCACCCTCAATTCTCTATAAATAGCAGTCATAGGTCTCATTTTTCAGTGGTGGAATTCGTTTTTAAATTTTTACTTTGTAATTTTCCAATTTTAAGCAATTGTATTTCCAAGTTTTTAGCAAATTCGTCTTAAGCTCTTGTATTCTCTTCTTTCCTTCTTGTACTTCATCATTTGTGAAATATCAATTTAGTTTACAAGTATTTGTTCATTTTGTTTTCAAGTTTAAGCCGATTTTATCAAATAAGCTCTTAATAAGCTCGTTTGAGCTTATTGCTTCTAATAATTCTTAAGCATTCATTTACTCAAATTCATCATTTACATCAAAAAATCATGATTACCTAAGTGTTTTGAGTTCATTTTCAAGCAACAAGGAGAAATAAGCTTCATACAGCTTATTGAGCTTAAAAGCTTAAGGTTTAGAGGCTAGGGAGCCATTTAGGATCAAATTTGTTAGCCACTCATTCTACAAGAGTGGCTAAGTGCTAAGACTACATCAATTTCAGGTTTAAATCTTTCAATTCCTTTACAGCTTATTCATTTAGCTTATTTCAACACTTTTATTTTACCTTATGCCTTAATCATGCTTAAACTAGCTTAGTTAGTCTATAAGTTGTGTTAGTTTTAAGCTGGTTTAGTTTTAAGTCAAGCTAGATTTACCTTTTCTAATCTGTCATAAATAGTAGAAATATTAGCTTCATAGAGAAACTAGCTTATTTCCTTACATAAGCTTAGCTTTTAAGTGTTTAAATAGCTTAAATAGTTTAAATATAATAGAAGTAGATAAAAATAATAAGCTGTTTTAGTGGATAAATAGAATTTAAGCTCAATTAGTGTGACAGCTTATAGATGAAGGAGTGTTTGGATTATGCTTACTTTGACTCTTAAAGTCAACCATACCTTGTCAAAACTGTTCATTCATTTGAGTTAGGGTATATGTTGGAGTTTTAAAAAGCTTTTAGAGATTAGATAGTAGAATTCAAAAATCTTGAGCTCAAAATCTCTTGCCAGCACCAGGGCAAATTTTAGCTATAAGAGGTGTAGATTTTAGGACTTTAAAAACATTTTAAAGTTCAAGGTTGTGCTGTGCTCACTTAGTATCATTTAGTGAAGTAGTAGTTCTCAAAGTTTAGCTTGTATTAGAGTGCATTGCCAATTGCATCAGCAACAAAATATATCAGCAACAATAAATAGCAGCAGTATTTAGGTTTGGCTTATTTCCTCTTTGAATTTTTCATTTCCATGAGAAACCTTGGAAATCCTTTTATCTAGGTTGAATAGAGGTAATTAGGTTAGCTTATTTTCAAAATTTCAGCACTTAAGGTTCAGTAATAAGCAGTGTAGCTTATTTTAAAAAAAAGTATTTTTAGAAATAAGTAAAAACTAGCACTTTTAGTATCAATTTTCTTGTTATTCTAGTTTAACAACAGCTTATTACTTTTCAAAAACCTTTAGTATACATCTTAAGTCACAGCTAGCTTCTTTTGTTTTAAAGTTTCATCAAGTAATAAGCTCTAAATAAGCTAAAATCCAAAATACTTGTTAAACAAGCACTTTCTGTAACAGTTAGCTTATTGCTAATTTTCTAGCTTATTCCTAGTTAATCTTTTGTCCAAAATTCAAAGTGCTTTATTTAATTTGTTAAGAAAAAGCGCGTTAACGAACTTTTAGGTTTAAGTTTTTTTTCTGAAAAGCACGTTTTTTAATAAGCCAAAAAATAACTGAAATCATAGGTCTCTTTTCATAATTAGTATTAGTTCCCCCCTCCCAAAAGGTTACCCGTTTACATAGTAGTGTAAATTGTTCCATAAATCGGCCGCCTAACCCCTTTAGATTAATTTCTTTCAGTTTCTAACCCTATCTTCTCCTAGATTAGATAAAAATAATTTAAAATTGAAAAATATTATTTATAAAAGTTAGGTTTTTGTTTTAGATTGAAACAAATTTAAGGGTTCAAGTTGATCTAAAATTGGGGCTTCATTCCATGGTATTTCTGCACAAATAATGTTAAAAACCATTTTTCTAATTTTATCTCACTAAATTTGTATTTTCTAGAATTAAAATTAGTCATTTAGTGATTTACTTTTCTTAAAAAATCAGAAAAAATAAAAAATAGTTGAAAATTTTTTGATTCTTTTTTGCAATAATTTTCCCTTTTATATCTATTATAATTTGAAAGAAATAAAAGCTAAAAATTTTACTGTGAAAATTTTTAGAACTAAGTTTATTGTTTATTAATTCATTGAAACATTATGAAATTCATAAAAGAGATTCAAAAATAGTTAAAAAATTCTATTTCTTTTTCCTTAAATTTTCATTTTACAATTTAGTGATTTTTAGTTATAAAATTTGTTAAAGTTGCTTCAAATTTTAAATTTTCATTTTAGCTCCTTTTATTAAAACGTTTTGTGCATTGTAAACTTGTCTAATTATGCATTGTTTTTTAATGTCGTGTGTGCTTTTTACATTTGTAGTATAACCAAAATGTTTAAAAAAATATCCTTTACTATTCTAAACTCGAATCCAATCGATCCTCAATTCTCAATTCATCACGATTTTCGTTGGAACAACGACCCGAGAAAAGTACTTTCCCCGTATAAAATTATAAAAACGAATTGTGTTTTCTTTTGTGAGATTTTTTACCTTATATTTCTCTTGATTGAGGAGTATTTTGGAAAAGAATTCTTACGAGATTTATACTATAAGTATATTGAATTTGTTTTTCTAACAACCACCAAACGCCCCTTTATATTATACATTTCACAAAATGTATCAATATATATATGAATTATATATCTTGATGACTTATACAGAGTTAGTTATGCTTTATACAAGATGACAAAAATATAGTGAAGGTCATATTTCGACTCTAAAATCGATCGCTGAGAAACAAACCAAACACTCGCCATTTAATTTTTATAAATCTTTATCCATTGATTCAAAATATGTCTTAGGAAAAAGTTTCGAAAGGACATATGGTATATTCCATTTTATAACGATGTTTTTGGCGTGAATCAACAATGTATAAAATTTTTGTTTTAAAATTTTCAAAATTTTTTTTTTGAAAAAGAATATATATAAATTTTCAAAATCCAAACAAATTAGTGACTTAATCCTATTGAAAACTTTGAAATCCTATGACTATGGGAATCATTATAGTTATGGATTTCCTCTACTAATAAAAAATTAAATAATATAAAAGTTATGAAAAATACCCAATGTTTATATTGAGGAAAAATTGGATGAAATTAAAAATACACGAGACTAGGTCACATCATACAATTACGGTTTCTAATCTTGATCATTGGAGTTGCCCCAATGCGCAATTTGGTCGAAAAGTGTTTTGAAGGTTGAATTTTTGAAGGTTAATAAGGTGTAGGTTTTCATGCACAGACATCCAACAACACATGGAGAAGAACTGTAAATATTAAATGGCGTGTTTGTAATTGGATTTGCAGAATGAAAGGGTTGTTTGGCGATTTAAATAGCCACCTGTCCCCTTAAATATTAAGGGGGAGCCCGCCCACATTCACACTCCGAGGAGTCCCCTTAAATTTAAGGGCCGCCTATCTAAGAAAAAAATTGTTTTTTTTTCGATATGACTAGTATTGATAATAGTACAATTATCAAAATACGTCGGGAGGATGCTAGTATATTATTTTATATACGCTAGTCGTCGAAGGAAAGAGTTTTGCGAGTCGAAGAACCATACAAGGACACTGTTTACAAATAACTTTTTGTTAAGTTAAGTAGACTTAAATAATTTCCCATGAAATAATTAAGTTGTTAAGATTTTTGGATCGAGAGATGGTTTAGAAATGGTTGATGAAATTTAATTGACATTTTAATTAACCTTTCAGTAATTAAAGAATACTTTGAATACTTCAGACGTAGAATAAACAAGTAGTAACCGAGAGAGGAATTTAACGAGGATTTAGTGACGTTTTCAGTTTACTTCTGTCAATAGAGTAAATATAATTATCCTCAGATGAACAATATAACTGTCACAACTTAGAATTTATTAAAGAAGATGATTAAATAATAGACTATAGAATGATTGAATGAATTAAAGCTTCACGAGAGAGTTTGATAGACGTAGATTACTTGTATAGGTGTAGATGTGCGACGCGTATCGAAAGGAGTTTATTATGTTTCATCCGATAGTGAATTTTGATGTCATGGCTTTTTCCCGCGTAAGATGAAAAACAATCCTACCTTTATGTTAATAATTACCCGGACAAACTCACTTTTCTTCATCTACTGAGTTCCGCTACTAGTGACCATAGAATATTCCATTTTATAGAGGATACTAGAGAATTTCTAAATCAACACGTGAGAGAAGATTCATAAAGGAACAAGAATCACTTAATTTTAGACAGCCAACAAAGTGCCTTTCTAGTGCTACACTATTTCCAATAAGCATAAATTAATGTTCACAACTATAACTATTTGTGTTAGAATATACCAATGTAGCATACAATATATAGTCATTTAACATAACCACATAATCCTAAATTGTCTGGAAAAGTTTTTGAAAAGAAGACATACCTTTGAGCCTACAATGTGTTTATTCTTCAACATCTTCAAGAATTAAGCTTTTAATGAGAAATCTATTTGGGAAAACCCATCATAAGAATTTTAAGAAAGTATTCGCTTCCTGTATATCAATAAATGTTAATGAACAACTCCACTTGAATGTTTGTAAAAACTCAACCACTTGTCCCCCGAATGTCCAAAGGTCCTAAAATTATATTTCCGAACATATTTTTGCATATGTTGCATTTGATTCGAATTACATATAAAGGTAACATATTTCCCACGGAGAAGATTGGTTGTTGGGAAATAATTCCACATTTGAATGATTATATTATTATGGTAATATTGTCCTACTTATCTCTCCTAGGTTGTGTTGTTTTTAGACCGAAGGAGATAGTTAATTAGTTCTTTTTTGGAAGAGGAGTCTTAGATCTCTGTGTTTTGGCTCAGTAAAGCCAACTCCAGTTTTAAAGAAGGTTTTATAAGAAAACTTTTACTTCAGTCGATGCTTTCAATTGGTAATTTTAGTATTGTTTATAAGCATAAATTTTGGTCTTTGGCTTGAGATTGATTCTGCAACTTTTTATTTAGACTCAACCTCTTGTGATTTAACAAAATTCACATGTTATAACTCGATCCTTTTAGAAAAGATAAATGCCTAGACCGGTTTATCACCGGAATGGTTTTTGAAAGATTTAAACATTTTCTTCAAGCGATTTTACTACGATTATTAAATTGATTAAGCTTATAAATTTCTCTTAAGTTATCATTTTCAAATAAGCTTGAACATATTTTACATTCTTTATTGACCTCTTTACCTTTTTCTATTTTAGATAGTTTATTTTTTTGTTCTAGTACTTCATTTTCTAAGACATTTTTCGTCTTTAGTCTTTTATTCTTCATCCCCGTCGCTATCACTCCATGATCCTCTAACAAAGGCTCTTTGATTGTAGCTTCTTGATAGTTTTAGACACTCTCTGATGAGGTGATTTGAATCCCCTCATTTAAAACATTTTCTTTCGTCTTTGCCATTTTTGTCATCTTTATTTCTTTGAGATACCTTTCTTTCATCATGTGGTTGTCTTACGAATCTTCCTCGTCTTTTGAAAAATTTCTTGAAGTCTCTCACGGCCATGGCATATATTATGGTCTTCATTATCGGAATCAAACATCATCATCACATGATTCCTTTTTGCTTTCAGCAAGAGATACTATTTTGTTCTCTTTTGTCTTGACCACTTCGGTACTACATCTTAATTATTACGTCAAAATACTATTGAAGTTCCAATAATGGTTCATCAAGCATAGAGATGTAATCCTTTTATTCTTTAATATCCGTAAGCCTTTGCGCCGCCATTTTAGGTTGAAGTGCCCTAAAAAATATCCTAACATAATTCTTGCTAGAAAAAACTTCATCAAGTGTCAATTGAGACTAGGTAATAATAGTGTTAAATCTAGCAAAAGCATTATCTATCGATTCCTCTTCCGGAATCGTAAATTGTTCATATTGTTAAACAAGAAGATCTATTTTATTATCTTTGACTTGAATATTACCTTGGTGAGTAATTAATAAAGTATCCCAAATTTCTTTTGCGGTTTTACACATGAAAATTCTTTCGTATTCTTTACATGGTAAAGCATTATAAATCACCATTTTAGCTTTATTATTTTTAGCAAGTTTCTTTTTAAGATCATCGTTTTATTTATCAAAAGATACAGTTTCATCCTTTTTAGTTTCAGGATTAGAATGTATAGGAGAATAATTCACATAAGGTAATAACATGTCAAAGATGCTAGGATCTCTTTGCGATTCTCACAAAAGTCTTTTAAATCTACTTTTCCAATAAATAAATTCATCACTTTCAAATAGTGGTGGTCTTTGCATAGATTGCCCTTCTAAATATTTTTCCGATTCCACAGATCGATTCAAGTTTTAAAATGCAGTTTATTTTAAAATTCTTGTTTGACGTGGCTCCTGATACCAATTGTGAAAAACTACAAGGGGGGTTAAATAGTTTACCGCTATTTAAATTAATGTTTTGTTTATAAAAATTTAGATTCGACTTTGTGTGATCTCAATATGTGCACAATATGAACAATACAAATATGTAAGTAAATGACAAGTAAATATGAAAGACAAGAGATAAGAGTTAGAAAGATCAAATCACAACACAAGGATTTATAGTGGTTCGGTAACGAAGCACCTTTTCGCCCTACTCCGCTCCCCGAGCACCAAACTCGAGAGTTATCTTCACTATGTCAACAAACTCCCTTTAGGCGAAGAAAACCCGAACAACGAACTTACTTACACCAATTCTTCTGACACTAATGAAATGCCGAATCCTAATCTCTACTAGAACCAATCTATCACAACACACCACTTCATGGCAATTCACAACATGGCTTCACTTCACAACTTCTCTCTACTTCACAACTTCACTTTGCTCCACAACTTCACTTCTCCAAGACACTACTATGATCACACCAATCTATCACTACTTACTAAGATCACCCCGATCTAACTATACTTACAATGATCACAACAATCTACTTATTATACACAACTACAATACACACCTTCACAATATACACAAATGATTTACAAGATATAACACAACTACAACAACCTATACCAACTATACTATAACATTTCTTGATTTGTATGATAAGATGTATTCCTTCTCTTGCACTTGAGGAATTAACTGATCACTAGACACAAAGATAAGATACTGTTGAGAATGCAACACAAACATGAGTCTCTAAGTACCTGCAAAAAGGTTTCAGGGAATGTGGATTGACCAAGATATGGTGGAGAGGTTGATGGAGTATCCAAATGGAAATTCAAGTGGGTTAATTGGTGAAAGGAAAGAGTGATGTCAATTAGATGCATTTTTCTTAGTTGGAGAGGTAAAGGAACTCTTGGAGGAAGGGGATGAGTTGGTATTTCCCAAGTAACCTTTGTTGATAGTGATGTGGAAGAGATTGGTGATTTAGGTGTGTAGTCAAGGAGAAGAGAAAGATCCTTTGGGGTGATGGTGTTTTTGAGGTGCCATTAGGATCACTAGGTGATGAAGTTGAATGCTTGGGTGGACTGGTTTTGGTGTCAGCTTGATTGTAAATCCACAACAAAAGTATTGGTGCTATGATTTAGAGTTTTTGGTCTTTTTGAAGCTATGGAAAATGGAAACTCTAGTGTTGCCATGGTGGGTTTATGGTGGTTGATAGCGGATGAAGAAGATGGTGAAGTGTGATAGCGATTTGGATGGAATTTATTGGAAGAAAATGGTATGGAAATGGAATGAGTTTGAATTAGTTTAGGATTTTCCAAAATCTGTTCAAGCATTCTGGGTAAGGATAGCTGAGGCAAGGTAAAAGAGGGTCAAAAAGCAGAAAGAAACAGTAAAATCTATGAATCAGATGGTCGGTCCCCTTAATTAAATGGTCCAGTCCCTTATCTTTAAGGGACCGCCCTTATAAATTAAGGCCGCCATCTGGTGTTTTTTTCAGACACCAAAAATTTATTTTTTTGCAAAATAATAAGAATGGTTTTGAGTTGGTGGTCAATTTGCAACAAGTCCCATGTAAATATATGCATGAAATCAATTATATCATGTATGTTTGCAACAAATAAAATAGAACAAGAATGCATAATTATAAAAAGCAATACTATCATTACAAAGATAAGAGGACCTTAAAGCAAGCTTACCAAGTTCAAGTTCTTCCTGACTAAGTCGGGTTTGTCATCACATATTTAATTAAACAAAAACATGAACATAAGTTCACACAAGATGCCTATACCAATTAATCATCAAACTAGTTTATCACCCAACATCTTCCCACTTCTTTTACTTAGCTGATGACTCCTCGCAATGCCTTGCAATGACCTTAATCCACCTAGTAAGTTCCATAAGCCATTTGTTTGTGTTTGATTGAGAAAGTCGTTTGAACGTTCCGCATAGCCAGATCATCATTTTGTTCAGAAGAAAGTAGGGAACATCAATTTTGGTTAACTTAGAGGTCCGAAGAGTTAGGTAATGGTAGTAGATGGGGTACTAGCACGGGAAGCCCACCATCATCCTCCTACATCATCTCCTTGGGGAGATGAAGACCATCCACGGTTATGATGGCGAGGGTGAAGAACGGAGTGACTTCTTTTCTACATCACACGGGGTTAACGGTTTGTCTCAGAGCAAGTGTACGCATGACTCGTTCAACGACATCGTAGATGCCATTGTCAAGAATGAGAGGTAAAAGTTCCATGACATGTCGAAAGAGACGTGTCAAGAACATACCATAAGGAAGATGGGCTTTAGTAGTCGCTCGTGCACTTTCAATTCTTTGATAAAGAAATAGGTAAGAATATATTGTTGCTCGCTAGATAAAAATATAATATAAGATCAAGGCAATCCGGGAGATGTCTCGGTGGTCCTCCTAGCCGAACACAATTTCATAAATGAGTCGTTCCATCTTTTCAAGTCTGTCTAACATCTTTGGTCAAAAACTTAATTTGGAGAAAGAAAGACCGTTTTTGCTGTTGATTTTTGCGTTAGATCAATACGTTTTGTAATTGAAGAAATTGAAGAATTCCCAGGAGTAGAATTGTCAGTATGATATGAGTCCTTCATGTCTTGGGATTATGCCAAAAGCACAAGATCCATTCGTTTGTGAATACGGCTTGACCACGAATGAGATTTTTGAGATTGACCGAATGTTGAAAAGAGAGTGATGAATTAGTTAGAACATGCGGAGATAAAATTGACTCCGGAGTTTATCTCTTTGCAGAGTGACTTGACCTAAAAAGACAAGAATGAGAACGATGACAATTTTGGCTCATTGATTTCATAGGACAAATTGAATGAATTGTTAGAAAAACAACGATCAAGTGTCTATCAGATGTGTAGTAAAGTTGATCAACAAACTCTACCCTCATGAATACATCGATCTTCGATAGGTTTTGTAAGAAGCGTATGATAAAGAGAGATATCGATTGTTTGAATCTTTAAGAATATAAGAACGAGTAAGAGAGGTATCACCAACTGTTGCTCGAGGCATGTTTGTCACCTAAGCAAGATAACAACGAAATAAATTATTAAAAGAATAAAAAAATAAAAAAATAAAGTTTTGAAAAACAACAAATGTGGGACAAGGATTACTTCGACTCTAAAAATAAAAACCTAAGAAGTAATCCATATGTTCCTTAATTTATTTTTCACTTAATCTAGGGTGTCGAAGAATATATATTAGTTATATATTTCAACATCTAGGAAATGACCCAAACACTCCCTTATCAATACAAGACTTGACTAAAATTGTCGAAAGATATACGTTAAGTTGTATATTTTGTTGACAAATATTAGTTCATCATTTTTTGACTTGGTGAGAGTTAAATGGTGTTTGTTTTGACTCAACACTATGTTTTAAAACGTTAAACCAAACGCCCCTTTATTTTATACATTTTACAAAATGTATCAAAATATATATGAATTATATATCTTGATGACTTATACAAGTTAGTTATGTGTTTATACAAGTGACAAAAATATAGTGATGGTCATTTCGACTCTAAAAATCGATCCTAAGAAACGAACCAAACACCCCTTTATTTTTATAAAACTTTATCCATTGATTCGAAAAATATGTCTTTAGGAATGTATGTTTCGAAAGACAATGTATATTCATTTTAACGTGTTTTTGGCATGAATCAACAATGTATAGAATTTTTGTTTTAAAATTTCCAAAAAAAAATTTCGAAAAAGAATGTATATAAATTTTCAAAATCCAAACGAATTAGTGACTTAATCCTATTGACAATTTTGAAATCCTATGACTACGGGAATCATTATAGTTATGGATTTCCTAGACTTAATAAAAAAATATAAAAGTTATGAAAAATACCCAATTTTGATTGAGAGCAAAATTGGATGAAATTGAAAAAGAAAAGTGTAGGAAATCTTACAATGGAGGTTGCTAATCTTGTTATTGGTGTTTGCCCCTTGCGAATTTTGGTCGAATGAGTGTTTGAAGGTTTGAATTTTGATGGTTTTGGGTGTTGGTTTTCGTCACAGCAGGAAAGAGGGAGAGGGAAGAACAAGAGTGTGTGTTTGGTTTAGTGATTAACTCAAAAATGGGTCTGTTTGGCGATTTTAATGGCCGGTCCCCTTAAAATTAAGGGGGCCGCCCACTTTAACACGGCCGGTCCCCTTAATAATTAAGGGGGCCGCCTATCTGAGAGAAAAAAAAATTTGTTTTTCGATTTTGACTAGTTTTGTAAATATACAATTATCAAAATACGTCGGGAGGTACTAGTAATATTATTTTATATACTCTAGTCGTCGAAGGAATGAAGTTGAAGACGAGAGAAAAATACTTGACACTTTTAATTAACTTTTCGTTAAGTTAAGTAAACTTAAATAATTTCTAATGAAATAATTAAGTTGTCAAGATTTTTGGATCGAGAGATGATTTAGAAATGATTGACGAAATTTAATTGACATTTTAATTAACCTTTCGTTAATTAAAAATACTTTGATTACTTCGGACGAAATAATCAAGTTGTCAAGCCGAGAGAGGATTTAGTTACATTTCCAATCAACTTCTTATCAATTGAATAAATTAATTACTTCGAATGAAATAATTAATTGTCACGTTTTGTAATATTTGAAAAATAGTAAATGATAGAATAATAGAATGGACTTAAAGTTTGATGAGAAGATTTCGATAGACGTAGTTTATTGTAGACGTGTAGACGATGCGGACGTCGTAGTCGAAAGGAGTTTGTTTCATTCATAGTGATTTTGATGTCATGCCTTTCCGGCGTAAAATGAAAAACTAATCATACTTCTATGTTAATAATTACCCACTAACTCACTTTTCTTCATCTACGTGAGTTCGCTACTAGTAGACATAGAAGATTTCCATTTTATAGAGGTATGTAGAGAATTCTAATTCAACTACATGAGAGACAAGTTCATAATGAATAAAATATCTTAATTCTAGAAAGCCAACAAATGGCATTTCTAGTGAGTACACTATTTCTATAAGCTTAAATTATGTTCTACTAACTATAACATATTTGTTTAGCATATACCACATGTAGCATAATATATAGTCATTTAACAACACATAATCTAAATTCTAAGAAGTTTAGAAAGAAGACATATCTTTGCCTACAATATGTTTTCATCTTCAAGTAAGTAAGCTATGAAGAAGAAATCTTTTGGAAAACCCATCATAAGATTTTGAGAAAGTATTCGCTCGTCGGATTCCAAGAAATGTTAATGAACAACTCCACTAGAATGTTGTAACGATTCAACCATTTGGTCCCCAATGCCTCATGGGTCTAAAATTGTTAGTTCCGAACATATTTTGCATATGTTGCTGTAACATTCCGTATTTAAGGTCATTACTTACTCCGAGCTTTATTTCTATTTTCATTTTTAAGCGAGTTATTAATTTTACGTTTACCCGATTTAGTAAGAATTTTCCATTTTTAGCTTTGCGTGAGCCGTAATTAGAAATCTATTCCGTCTTCGCATCTTAAGTGATTTAATAATCTCATAATATGCCTCGACGATTATAATTTTCCTCATTTTCATTTTCCGTTGTGATTCGCATTTACGTAAATTCTTGCTAAAACTCGCGTTTTTACCTTAAACCTTACCTTTTTCTTAAATAACCTTACTTTATACTTTAATAAAAACTTATAAACTAAAAATAAAAAAATTTATTTAATTTCCCAAACCAAAGGCCCTATGGCCGGTTCTCTATACCCAAACACAAACCCAATTTTCACTTTTCTATAACCTCATCATTCCTCTCCATTTTCCTATACATGCAAACTTTTCATTTCTCTCCATTTCAAAAAAATCTTTCTTCCCTTCTTGGACTCCATTGCTGCCGAAATTACTAGCATCACCACCACCATCACACAAAATTTTCCTACTCATTTTTATCCTCCTAACACCATCCATAAGCCTCTTGCAAAGTTTGGTAGTTTTTCTTGAAGATTTAAAGGTGTTTAGGGCTTGTTTTCTTAGGTTTTCTTGAGGGTTTTGATTGGGATTTTGTTAGGAGAGTATTATCATCATTAGAAGAAGATTGGAAGCTTGTTAATCTAGTGGTCATTGGTTGGAATCAGCCCACACAAGAAAAGAGGGTGTTCTTGTTTGATTCTCTAACCTAAATCTCTTTTTGTAAGCCCTAATTTTTCTTTATTTGTCTTATCTTTTTATTTCTTGTTTTCTTTAATTTTAAATCCATGAAAATGGATGTTAAGTTCTGGA
>BQNB010172424.1:0-13463 GCA_026074375.1 Tanacetum coccineum
AAAACCAAACGGTATGCATAACACTAACGGACCCATGAGATATTGGGGACCAAATGCTTGAGTTGTTTTATGTATCTAGGTTCGACAAACCTGGATGAATGGATTTAAGATAGCGGTTGTACTAGACATATGACGGGAAACAAAGATCTCTTCTCATCCTATAAACCTATTGATGGATGATGTTAGTCACGTTAAAAATCTTAGTTTTAATCTTCTTAGCATAGGTCAAATTTGCGATAAAAAGTGCAATGTACTATTTAGTGAAACCGGTAGCAAAATAATTAAAAATGGCATAACCCTTAAGAAAGGGAATTAGGAAAAATGACCTCTACATTATGAAAATGGGGAACTCACCAAAAGACGTCCTTTGTCTAACCTCTATAGATGATACTTCGACCTTATGGCATCGAAGATTGGGTCACGCCAATATGCGACTTATACAATCGCTATCATCTAAAGAACTTGTTAGAAACTTACCAAAACTAAATTTTGAAAAACATTTTTGCGACGCTTGCAACGTTGGAAAACAAGTACATTAAAGTCATAACTAAAAACATGGTTTCTACTTCTAAATGTTTAGAACTTTTGCATATGGACTTGTTTGGTCCGTCGGCCGTCCAAAGTTACGGAGGCAACTTCTACACTTTGGTCATCGTTGACGATTATTCAAGATACACTTGGACAAGATTTTTAAAACATAAAAATGAAGCTTTTGATCACTTTGAAATCCTAAGTAAAAAGATTCAAAACCAAAAGGGTTGCCCCATTATTTCAATACGTACGGATCATGGTCGGGAATTTGATAATGAAGTACAATTCAAAGTTTTTTGTGATACTAATGCCATTACTCATAATTTTTCGGCTCCACGTACTCCACAATCAAATGGGGTAGTAGAACGTAAGAATAGAACCTTAAAAGAAATGAGTAGAACATTACTAAATGAACAATCAATTCCTCAAAAGTTTTGGTGCAATGCCATTGACACCTCCACCTACATTCTAAATAGAATTCTTATTAGACCTTTCCTAGGAAAAACTCCTTATGAGCTCTTCCAAGGTAAAAATCCATCTCTAGAACACTTTAAAGTATTTGGTAGTAAATGCTTTATTCTTAACACCAAAGATTATCTAACAAAATTTGATCCTAAATCAACCGAAGGTGTATTTCTAGGATATTCTCCCAATAGCAAAGCTTACATAGTTCTAAATAAAGAAACCATGAAAGTAGAAGAATCTCTCAATGTTAAGTTTGATGAAACTCCCCCTCCTAAATCATCACCATTAGTAGATGATGATATTCTTGAAAATGATATCATAGAAGACCAAGATAAAGACTTAGAAATCAAGGAAAATGAACCATTAAACAAAGAAATCTCAAACATCAAAAGCTCTAAAGATCATCCCCTAGAAACCGTCATAGGAAATCTTAATGAAAGAACCCTAAGATCTCAAGTCCAAAATCAAAGCAACTTCTTCTGTTTCGTATCTTTCGTAGAACCTAAAAATATTAAGGAAGCCATACAAGACGAAAGTTAGACTATGGCTATGCAAGAAGAACTAAATCAATTTAAAACAAATGATGTTTGGAGTCTCGTTCCCCCTCCTAAAAACCAAACCATCATAGGTACAAAATGGGTCTTTAAAAACAAACTTGACGAAAATGGAATTGTATCTAGAAACAAAGCAAGACTTGTAGCTCAAGGATACAATCAACAAGAAGGAATAGATTTTGATGAAACCTATGCCCCCGTGGCAAGATTAGAATCTATAAGATTCTTCTTCCGTATGCTTGTGCTCATGACTTCAAACTCTTTCAAATGGATTTCAAAAGTGCTTTTCTAAAAGGCTTTATAAGATGAAGACAAGCTTGTTGCATCACCCACTGGATTCGTAGATTTTGAAAAACCCAACCACGTTTTCAAACTCAAAAAGGCTCTTTACGGTCTCAAACAAGCACCCAAAGCTTAGTATGATAGACTTAAAGCCTTTCTCTTAGATCACTTGTATACCATGGGATTAGTAGATAACACTTTATTTACTAAAAAGAGACTCACATATCATCATTGTCCAAATCTATATGGATGACATCATTTTTGGATCAACTTGTCAAGAGCTTTGCGATGATTTCTCAAAAATCATGCATGATGAGTTTGAGATGAGCATGATGGGTGAATTGAATTTCTTCCTCGGTCTACAAATCAAACAACTCGAAGATGGAATATTCTTCAACCAATCTAAATATGTCAAAGAAATGCTTAAATTTTTTTGTCTTGAAGACTCCAAACCAATCAAAACTCCCATGTTATCCAAAACTAAACTTACCTGCTACGAAGATGGTGAACCCATTGATGACACTAAATATCGTGGCATGATTGGCAGTTTACTCTACCTAATGGCTAGTCACCCGGACATCATGTTTAGCGTTTGTCTTTGCGCCATTTTTCAAGAAGCACCAAAAACTTCCCACTTTGAAGCCGTAAAAAGAATCTTTCGATACATCAAAGGTACATCCTATCTAGGCTTATGGTATCCCAAAGGAACCGGCTTAGAAACAATCGTCTACGCTGATTCCGACCATGCGGGAGACTACATCAATCGGAAAAGCACTAGTAGTGTATGTACATTCGTGGGTTGTTGTCTTACCTCATGGTTCTCCAAGAAACAAACTGCCTTAGCGATCTCTACCACATGTCTCTGCCAGAAAAGCATGCCAACAAGCCTTATGGATGAAACAAGCTCTGGTGGATTATGATATAAAGTTGGATGATATACCCGTTCTTTGCCACAACAAAGGAGCAATTGACCTAAGTAAAAATCTCGGTCTTCACTCTCGCACCAAACATATAGAAATTCGTCACCACTTCCTTCGTGACAATGTCCAAAAAGGAAATATCACTATAGAGAAAGTCAACTCCGAAGATAACATTGCCGACATCTTAACCAAACCTCTTAAAAGAGAACCTTTCAATCTTCTCAGACTAGGACTTGGCCTCATGGAACCAAACGCTTAATCTCAACAATTTCTTTTGAGTCAAAACATTTTAATTGATTATTACAAATAAAAAAATTTCATATGCTAATTGAACTAATTCAACGAAACACATGGCAATATGTCATTTCAAACACTTCAAATTGTAGCTATATTTTTAAAAGGAATGCTAGGGTTTTCATGTAAAATAATTTTATCACTGCTATGTCGATAAAAAAACCGCACCTCTAGCATATCATGAAAATTTCTTCTTCAAAATTTTTCAGGATGGCGGTGCCATTCGTCTTTCAAGCCGGTGCCCTTCGTCGAATAGCACCGGCAGAACCGCCTGAACAGCATAATTTAAAAAATAATAATAATAATATGAATTTGACAAAATCCTTTTCAAATTTTCCCTCCTTGTCACATCAATCAACTCCTAATAGTAGAAGTTGACCTAGGGCATATTTTAATCATTGTTTTATATGTAAACCAACAAGTAATGCATTAAAATCACCTCAAACTTCCTTCTATAAATAGGACTTGATTCTTGCATTTTTCTTCACCATCATTCTTCTCCAAAAATACCTAAAGATAACAAAACTAACCTAAAAAGGAATACTCGAATAAGCGTTAGACCTTGTTGCTTCAACAATCCGAGGACATCATCACCTCCCTGCCAACCTCTCTCACCTCCATCGGACTATGTATCGGGAGCTCCACCAACTACCCTAACTTCCCAAACTTTTATTCCACATATATCACCAATTAGCAACAATGACAATCTCTTGCTTACTCCTAAGTCAACACCTCCACCATTATCTTCGCCACCTCTAGCATCGACTTAACCTTCAAAACTCACATCCCCTCTAGCTATCAATCTTGACCCAATTGAACTATTGTTATCTACTCTGCCTACCTCTCCTCAAGCTTTTCTCAACTCTCTCGAGGATCTTCCACCCGCAACAACCAATCCTCTACCTCCTCGTCCATCATTTGACACCATTGAGCGTCTAGCTAACGAACCACCTCCCATTCCACCCATTGATTCATCTTTTCCCTCTCCTACTCAAAACATGGAACCACCTTGTGGAGATCGTTTTGCCCATCTAGGATTAGTTTTACAAACAACATTAATAAGCATAGCGGAAATTATAAAGAACAGTAATGTTGTTAAACAAGGTTTTACTACTAAACATTCAGGCCTCCATTAATTTGATCAGAATAAATGGTTACAAACTGTAACAAGGATCCACAATCCTTGAGGCTACACTAACTATCTAATAAACTAACTAATACACACACGCTTTCTTTGGTGTGCCTAGACTCTCATTGGAGAGATCTAACTATGATGGATATCTAAAACAGACGCCTCTAATACCCTTTATATAGAGGGTTTACAAGAAAACCTAGCTTACATAGAAAGCTAACTTAATATTTCACATTAAGTCCTTGTTGTTTCATCTTTCTTCAATTTTGCATATTTAGTTTTGTAATCATCAAATCTCAGATCCTAACAATCTTCCCCTATTTGATATTACAAAACAATCTTCATGTATGAAACAATCTTCAATGCTTCCCCTTGACTTAAGATCTTCTTGAACATGCCACCACAAAATAAGCTGCAAACCATATCTCTTGTAGTCTTCTTCTCCTTTTTGTAATCATTTAATGTAGGATCCCGTTTAACACTTCACTTCATAGAATCAAACACGAAATCGGAACTAGAAATGAGAAAGAGAGATGAGTTGTTTAGAGAGAGAAACTAGAGAGAGAATTGAGAGAGAAAAGGAAAAGATATTTTAGATATTTTCAACAACTTGCTCTTTTCTAAATAGAAAAGAGTTTATATACCTCGTCGCGTTAAATGACGCGCGTGATATTTAACTAGGCCCGGGCTCGGGTTTTGCTTGGGATTAAACCGAACATTAACAATAATAGATTAACCATCGAGCCTGATTCCCGATACTTTCCTATTACAACGTTATCTAATTAAAGACAAAGCACCAATCGTAAGTGACCGAGCTTCCTTGTTCGACTCACTAAATAATGCAAACAATCTCCCCGAAGTGAGGTCCTAGGAACACGGAACAGCTTCCTTTATTGACTCAATAAAATTAGAGGCAAACAATCTCCCCCGAAGTTGAGTTCATTGATGACACCACCATCATGAGATCAGTGAATTGCTTTTTGTCGTTTAAGCCGAGTGTTCTTGGTCCGTTGTCTTTGTTTGTAAGCTTGTTCCTTCATGCTTTGCGAACTTGACTTTGAGCCTTTGTCATTGTCTTTATCGTCTTACCATCTTGCGAAACTTATGTCTTGTCCAACATGCTCATGACTTTTCATTATCTTGAAAGCTTCAAATCAGAGTTAGCGTAATACTTTGTCTTTAAATCTGAGCTTCTAGATAGAATGTCTTTGTAGATTGAAGCATTTGAAATGTGATTGGGTTGTCGTTACACCGTTGACTGCAGGTTTACGTAGTGATAAACCAAGAAAAATTGATTGAAATCAATCGAAATGTTACTTGTAAAAGCGTTTTTGGTAACACTTCATGAGTATTTGAGCTTTAATCAAAATCATCAACCTCAATTCAATACTGGACCAAATTGATATCCAGTTGTCACAAGTTGATCATACAGAATCTCGCACGTCACCTACCAAGAGCTTGTTTGATTCTGGCTTCAAGCAAGGATTTCCCATCTTCAATTGTGAATTCAATAGTAACACTCGGCATATCTGGCAAATATCACAATGATATTGCGTAGGACTCTTGTTAACAACTTGTGAACATGATGATGTTCAACAAGTTTTTTGAAATGGAATGTGTCCTAACGAGATTTTTATTGATCTCTTGTCACTAACCGATTAGTGCATTTTAGTTTTTAGTACACGGAGGCAGGAGCATATTGCCCACCTATTCATATCAACGTCACGGAATGAGATGTCAATAGAAACATGTGTATCTCCATGACAAATGAACAAGTTTCTGTTGAGAAAATCCCGATGGCTGGGAAGGGTTGTGCATTGCATCACTGGGTCCATGATGTCGTTTTCAATGTCAGCAATCAACTTGTGATTCTGACAGCATATGTATTGACTCGGTTTCTGCCTTAAGTTGTGTGGAGGGCTTCTTTCTTTAGACCCTTTATCCATACATTTCTTTTTCATTCTTCAACGCCTTCAATGCTTACCAAGACGTCATTACTAACACCTTGTTTTGATTGTTCCATGTGTTAACTCAATCTTAGTCGGGCATTATTCCTATATTCATACATCTCCATCATACCTAAGGCTGCTATTACTAACTTTGGTATTATCCTTGGGTAATTACTCCGTTCTGTTGGATCATAGGATTGATTTCCCTAACCAAGACCACCTTATGACCTTTCAGAAATCATCGTGAATATATGTACCTGTTCAGCACATTGAGTCGATTAGATCAAATTTTAATTACATTTCTCCCTTATTTTAAATAATAAACACTGTAGTTTTTTGAAAAACCTAGTATTAAAAAAAGTCTTGAAAATCCGTGGGAGAAAGAATATTGTTCAGCATGAAATGGTTGGAACATTATGATAATGTTTTTGAAATATATAAGAATTGTCGAAGTTGTGTATCCAATAACCAAAAAAACTTGATTTTTTGAAAAACCCCCCCCTCAAAAAATAGGACCATTGAGAAATTGTTGTCTTTTGAAAACATTGTGGATGGGTTGGAGTGTTGAACACACCAAATTAGAAAGATTAATTAATTTATCATCGAGAAATTCTTGAAAAATTTGTGTTCACCTTTTTGAAAAACCATATGATTAAGAGACTTATCTTCTAACGCTAAGGGTAAGCGCAAACTGAAACGTACACTAATCCTTTTTCTTGACAAAAAACAATGATGTCTTGTTAGAACATCTCAATACCGAAGAAACGTTAATTTTCTCGTGAAAGGGATAAGTTTATAAACCATCCTTTATTGAAGTCCGGGTTAAGTACTGAGATTTCACATAAAGGCCAGTTAGAAAATTAGAAATGACAATTTTTGCGAAACTATTTGAAACTCACGCTCGAACATCATTTACACACGCCGTGTCAATGTTAATCGACATTTCTAAGCCGTAAATGTTATCGATCCAAGAAACATATAGGAGAAGAATCTTTATGAAATTTTCTGATTTTCAGAATTTTGTATTTTGTATAATATCCCTGTTGTCTCAGCATTGCAAATGGCGAAGGTGGAATTGTAATCCCAACCTCTGTCGGGATGTAGCTGTCTTATTTGCCTAAGAACAACTTTTTGGAACCAACTTTAAATTTCTGCTGTTCATTGCTGTGGTCTTGAATTCCGAGTTCTGAACGGTTATGATCAGAAGTCATTGCCATGAAGACCGAGGCTTGATCTGCTGCGATCAAACGTCTTTTGAACATTGAGGAACGGGGCCTGAAGTGTTATTTTCAGCAGACGCCATTTGACATTGACGACCGAGGCTTGAACTGCTGTGTTCAAACGTCATTTGAACATTGAGGAACGGGGCCTGAAGTGTTATTTTCAGCAGACATCTCTTGTCGTTGTGGTGCGAGGTCTGAACTGTTGTGATCAGACATCATTTGATGTAGCTCATCTTTTGTGAAACCATTCTGGCACTGGTTTCTTAGATATCAAAAATTTCAGCAACCACACTCTGAGATTTTCCTGCTTTTCATTGTATAGTGCATCTGCATTTAGGTCAATTCGTTGTTGCTTTTGACCATTGAATGACGTACCTGCACTTAAACCCAGAGTTTGTTTGCATGCATGAATATGAGGGATATCTACTATTGAACCATTTGGGGGTTCACTGTCAACCTTATTTGTGCTAAAGGCGAATATCTTTCCAGTAGGAACCCATCTAAGACCAATTGTCTTGAAAATTCTACCCGTCGGTTTCCAGCTAAGACAAGATCTAGGAGTCATTGTTTTCTCAGGGACAGTGGTAGTCTTTTTGTTTGAGAACCTATGTCCTGTTGGGATCTGTCTTTCTGGTTTCTTAGATGCACTTGACTTTTCTACGGGCATATATCTCTTTGTTTCCTTAATTGGGATTTTGCATCCTTATTCGTAAAGAGGCACGAGGAA
This sequence comes from Tanacetum coccineum, assembly GCA_026074375.1. Classification (NCBI taxonomy): domain Eukaryota; kingdom Viridiplantae; phylum Streptophyta; class Magnoliopsida; order Asterales; family Asteraceae; genus Tanacetum; species Tanacetum coccineum. Next base: position 8,078 of record BQNB010172424.1, read on the forward strand.
TAAACCTTGAGAAGTTAATCTAAGACGCATTCATCATGATTTTGCACTGTAAAGGTATTTTTTTTTTTTTTTATTTCATTTTGCATGTAGGACATTGTAATTCATTGAACTCAAGAAATGCTTTTGTTTCTATGTTCTCCTAAGTGAAACATCCTTTGTTTGAAACCCGACTACTCTTGATGCTTGCCGAAAAATTCCTAGGTTTTTGGTTTGCAACCATTAGCATTGTTGGTAATCTAGCAGGATCAATCCATACTAGGTTTTTTCCATTCACTTCTTTGACTTTCTGAAGTACGTGCACTTTTCTTTAGCTTTCTCTAGGTTAGTATTTAATGAAACCATGTATTTGAGCCTACTTTATTCCCTGGTGACTGAGTGACACATGTCTTTTGGCAATTCTAGAGGGGCCCAGGTGCAATCAAATTGGTGTTTCGAAACTGCCTTGTTGTTCTAATACTGAGGCACATTCTGTGGGTTTGGGGGGGGGTTGATGACTTGTTTAAACTACCATTGACACATTAGTTTTATTAACCGACTGTTTCGTTTGAAAACTTCTCATTTCAGGAGAATTTGAAAAAGGAGTCGGTTTTCCTAAAACTGATGGTTTTGGAATTCGTTGAGCATTTGGTTGTTCCGTTAAACGTAGTTTCCTACAGACTTTCGCTTCCCTGCAAGTCCTCGATGATTTCTTTAACTCACTTATGCTATGTTCTTGTTCTTGCATTTAAGCATTCAAAAAATTCGTTTTTGTTAAAAAAAAAAAATTTCCATGATATTGTTTACGTTCTTTTCCGAATACATTTATCCATTTTCTGTTGCAAAACTGAGTTGTTTTTCATTTGTTCTTTACATTGTTGTAAAGCAAGTTCAAGAGAAATCGAGTGTTTTTCAAGTTTAGAAAAACTTTTTAACAAATTATTATGAACTTCTTTGTTAACAGATTCAGTTTGTTTCGAAAGCTTTTGTGCAAGACATTCACATTCTTTGACTTTATGAAGATACAAGCATTGCAATTCAGTATAAGCATCTAAATCAGATAAAGAATGCCAAATACGAACATGTAAACATGCTTTTAGACACAGCACTCTTTCGAGAAGTAGACATATATGTTTGAAAAATCACCTTTTCTGATTCAATTCGCTATCTCCTTTTTCAAAGGATTTAAACGTACACCAAATCGTCATGCCAATTCCTATTTTATTCATGAACAAAACAAAGACTGTCTAGTTATATTTTTGTCCAGAAAGAGGCAGTAATAAGGATTTTTGATCAAAACTTCCATACTCCTTAGCAGTTGGGTTAAGAAATGTACTACAGAATGATAAGACCAATTTGTTGACAAATTTGTTCAAAAATGAATGAAGTTGTTTGTCATTTCGTTATAAAAGTAGTCTACTTTTACTTAATGGATTTAGACATGGGTAAGAAAGCCAACGTTTTTTGCAATGTTTGGCTTTGTCCTAACAAAACTTTTACTCCCACATTGTCCTTCCTAACTTATTAGCGCGTTCTAACTGATCAAGATAGGTTTTTGGATGGTGGTTTGAAAGTTTCGCTAAAGACAGTTTTTGATATGTGTAATCAATGGGTTTCAACTTTGTCTGTATCCAATTTGCTCTACTCTGCTTTTCAAGAGTCACAGTCCTCTTCCCCATTAGGCAAAATTTGTTGTGACAGGATCAGAAGTATCATATGGGATCTCATACAAACGAGGCTTTTCAGATTGAGCTTTCTTAAGGTACTTTGGATTAGCAAAGGTTGATCTACCATTATACGTTGCGCATTTGGGTGCTAACATGTGAATGGTCTGAATTGACTGATTGCGTTTATAAAGAATTTCATTTAAAAACTTTATTTGTTTGTCCATTTCAATCATCGTGTCAATGTCTTTTCCTTCCTTAACCTTTAAATCCGAATAACCTACTTTTTCTCTTTGAGTTTGACCTTCAATTATACCTAGATTACAGACTCTTTTTTGACTATCCCCCACCCCCCCCCCCGCTCATAGATTTCTGATTGACAACTGATATTTCATAGGTTTTTAGTTTTTAAACCCTCTTTTATGTCAATGTCTTAAGAGCTAATAGTCCTAGAGTGTCATTTAACTTTGTTTGAAGTATTTTATAATCACTCGTTAGGTCATTAAGGGCCGTGTACTTCTCAAGCTCAGTCTGTTTGGGTTTTGAAGTGCAGTTCCCCACCCCTCTAATCAGACAACTATCCCACTGCTAGTACCTCCCCTAGCCTACTAGTATCAGCAAGGTTAGTTTTTTTGCACTCCACTTGTTCTTGAGTCAATGATGCGTTTGCTTTCTTTAATTGCTTTAAAATCGTTTTGTTTTCCTCAGTATCAAGAGTTAAATTTGCAATTAAATTAGCAAGCGCAGCACGCTCATCAGCACATTCTGCAACATGTTTCTCAGAATGTTGTCTTTCATTGGCAAACACATTACTTGCATCATGATTTTGTACCTGTTCCAATGGCGTATCAATAGAACTTGATTCTGCAGGTAAGACTTCCTGAATCTTTGCCATGAAACCGTAATGTGCTTCCAATTTTCTTACTTTTCAAACTCTTTCATCTGATACAATCCCATGCTTGTATCCACTCCTGAACTTGTAACCATGGATTGGAACCCTCTTGAACCTGCACTGTTTGAATCTGCAACTGTCTTTCACTCAACTTTTTCAACGTCAATCCTTAGCTCTTGCTTCATGACTTGTCTCTTTTTTATACATTGCTCAATGGAGTTCATGTTCTGGATGATTGTTTCCTTGAATGTTTGAGCTGTCATTTTAGTGTAATCTCTGAAGATTTCTATTACTTCTCGATCTGATGAAAAAGATCTTGAATAAATATCGAGAGGCTTTAACAAGTCAGAGTTAATGAACCTTTCAAACTGTACTTTGATCACACTTAGAGCGGATTTGGAATCCATCTCGTGAAGTGTTTCTGCATTGAGAAGTGTTTCTAAGTTATTCATGTGTTGAGATAACTGAAACTTGAAGGTTCTGAAACTATCACCAAAGAGTCGTGCAAAAGCTTGTTGATACCATATACTCTGTCTGTCGAGAAGTTGAGTGGTTGATTTAAGTGCATTTAATTTGTTCAAGGAGTTTTCTTTGAAAATCTTTGCTTGCATCTGCAGTTTCTGTATCTCTGGTTCCTCTAAAACTGAACCCGAAGATGAAGTAACCTTTTTATCCATAGTTATCGTGAATTATGAAGTGTAAAAGATTTGTTGGATCTTAAGTGGATATGATGTGATTGATGTTGTGGTTTTGAATACAATAGACGTTCACGGGATTTTACAAGTCTATGATTAGAACCGATAAAAATTTAACGGGATTTTACAAAATCAATAGAAAACCGTGAATGATTTGATTCGGAATCAGCGGCCAATGATTTAATTGTCTAAAAACAGATAATTTTCTGGCTAGGGTTAAAGCTGTTTGTTTAAATAGGCTCACCAAACTGAAACGAGCCTAAAAATACAGATGGGCCGTGAGCTAGAACAAAAACAAGTCTAACACAAATTCCAAAAAACTAAAAAATGTCAATAAATCATAGTAAACGAGTGTTTTGGGCCTTGAAAAATCCTTAACTAGCTAAAGGGTGGTTACAGCGTGATCCGTCTCGTTTTTCTCTTCGATTTGAGAGGTCACGGGCCTGAAACGGACTTACGGATCAAAAGTTATGGCTGTTTTACTGAAACCCTTTTCTTCACACAAAAAATTCTTAGTAAACCGCTGCCAATTAGTAACTCGCCGTTTAGCAACTCGCCGTTTAGCAACTCGCCGTTTAGCAACTCGCCGTTTAGCAACTCGCCGTTTAGCAACTCTTTATAGTAACTCGCCTCCTGAATTAAAATAAGCAAACCGCTGCTAAACCTATTGACAACTCGCCGGCTATGTGAGCAACTCGCCTTTGACCAGCAACTCGCCTTTGACTTTTTCAAACCGCCGTGAAGAACAAATACTTAAATAAGCAACCCTCCACGATGAACACAAGGTCGAATTTGACAAAATCACTCAAATAAGCTTTTCTATCCACGAATCAAGGCTCTAACATGCAATACTAAGTGTGTATATCAAGTTTAAACACACCTTAACTCGTATTTCTTTGAGAATCGTCCAAAATTAGGCAACTCTCCACGAAGAACACTAACCTTTTAAAGCTTATAATTCGAACTTTAAGCTTGTATAACACACGAAATTTGTAACAATCTTACCTTTTGATGTGTAGAATAAGTAGAGAGCAAGATTAACCAACAAACAAGCCAAAATCAAAAGTGAGCCGTGGGCCTTTTTTCTTCAAAAATAAGCCACGAAATTTGCTAATCAACCACAAGAATCAAACACAAATCCACCCTTGAAGCTCTGATGCCAATTGTAGGATCCCGTAACACTTCACTTCATAGAATCAAACACGAATTAGAACTAGAAAGGAGAAAGAAAGAGTTGTTCTAGAGAGAGAGTTTAGAGAGAGAGATGAGAGAAAAGAGAAATGGAATTATATTTGAAAATGAACAACTAACTCTTTTCTAAATAGAAAAGAGTTTATATACCCCGTCGCGTTAAATGACGCGCGGGATATTTAACTAGGACCCGGGCTCGGGTTTTGCTTGGGATTAAACCCAAAACATATACAATATTAGATTATCTATCGAGCCCGATTCCTGATATTATCCTATTACAACATTAACTAATTAAAGACCGAAGCTCCATCGTAGAGTGACCGAACTTCCTTGTTCGACTCAATAAATTAAGGCTAACAATCTCCCTCGAAGTAAGGTCTCGAACACGGGAACGAGCTTCCTTTATTTCCTCAATAAAATTGAGGCTAACAATGTATTCTCAAAATTCCAAAAGATCAAAGCTAGTTGAAATTAATGGAATCTATGCCTTGTCAGCAAGTACGATCGTCGTATCTTGAGGCATGATTTGTCAACTAGAATTTTCATGCATTTGATCAATTTAGTATTTGGATAAGGGATGTTTAGACAATTTTATTAATGATAATGATACATGGTATGTGGTTATATTTAATATAAATTGTGTCATATATTTGCATGTTTTAATCCATGAATAATAATAGTTATTATTCTAAATTAGTCCGTTGTCGATCAACAATGTGGAAATATTGTTGAACTAAGACAAGTCTGAGTGATTGGTGATATCTTGTATATTAAAGGAAGTGTCCGCCAAACTCAAATGATGTTCATAAGATGAATATTGAACTTCCCTAACTAACAAGATCATCACTTTATGGATCAACGTCATTAAGTGAATCTTGTAAGTGATTTTATTTACTAAATCCTTAGACTTGAGATGCAAGTAGACCTTGCATGTGTGGATAATCCTTCTTGGTGTAGTTTAAGTTATC
>BQNB010172426.1:0-13463 GCA_026074375.1 Tanacetum coccineum
AGTTTTTATTTTTCCTTTTACCAAATATATAACCTTTACTACCTCCAAAAGCAACAGGGCCACCATTATAGTCTTGATATTCAACAAGGTAGGCTTTATTCCCAGTCATGTGCCTGGAACATCCACTATCAACAATTCCTTTGTTCTTTAAAGCTTTTTGTGGATCATCCTGCACATCAAATAAGAGAAATTAGTTTCTCTTAGGGACCCAAGCCATTGCTGACTTGGGTCTGCCTAGTGGATCTTTAAAATTAACATTTTTATTAGAGTTTGATCCACTATTGTATTTGGAGACTTTGGTCTAATAGTGTCTTTTGGGTCTCCAATTACAACCTGCTGAGGCCTTAACAATGGTTTTCCTATAGCCCCTAACAGCACTAACTGTTTTGTCCCTAGCAGTATTTATTTATGATTTGTGAAATTTGCTTTTGGTGCTGTTGATTTATTAAATGGCCTTCTAATAGGTGAATGAGACTTATAAAAGGTATTTCTTGGTCTGATTTCATTCACAATGGGTCTAGCAGTATTAACTTTTCTAGCAGTACTAGTTTCTGCTGCTTGACTAAAAGGATTTTGTCTAGCAGTATTAACTGAAAATATGCCAGTTTTAGTTAGTACTGCTTTTGGAACAAACTTGTTTTGATGATTCAATCTTTGCACATTATTCCACAATTGTATATTCCCCCCTTGACCAATACCCTTACCCTTCTTTTTGTTCAATCCAACCTGTTTAGCCATTCTTTTCTCATAAAAGTCACAATCTCTAATAAGATGGCTAAAGCTACCACATACAAAACATGCCTTTTTAGTGAAACCATATCCCAAACCCAGCCTTTTGGACATTGAACCATTCCAGTCTCTCTTGTTAACTTTAGGACTTGGACTACATGTGTTTTGTTCTTTAACAGTTTCCCTAGGAGTTTTTACATGCTTAACAGTATTAACAAAAGCAAAACTAGGTTTTTCCTGTTCTTTTGAAGGTTCAATCACATATTCATCATCACTATCTGACTCATACTCCTCAATGATAGGAGCATCAGACCAAACTTTAGGTTGACTAACAACTTTGGGTTCAACTACAACTGGTTCAGGCACAGATTCAAGTGTTTCCACACTAGAATTGGTTTCACAAAAGTCAAAATCACTAGTCTTAGCATCAAATTCACTAGTTTTAGACTATTTTGGACCATATGTAAAATTTGACTCATCTATTCCAAAATTAGATTTAGGAGGCATGTAGTTTCCTGTCATTGGAGGGGGAACTGCATGCATTCTTTCAACTTTTGCAAATCTATCATACACATAACTATCTTCTACATCACTTGACCTACTATCAAATACACTTTCAAGAACTTCTTTTTCATAACTTAAGACTCCTTCATGTATTTGATTTCCATACCCAAGCCCAGATTTGCCCCTAGTACTTATCTGACTATTTAGCAGTTTACTAAGGCCTTTAGAAGAACTTTGAAAATTCTCAAGTTTGGTTTTTAATTCTTCTTTTTCTTTTACATCTTCTGCTAATAGTTTCTTATGATATGTGAGCACATCAGTTTTATCATCTAAATCAATTTTCATAAATCTAATCTTTTCCTCGTACCAAAGTTGATTTTTATGATGAGCAACTAATTGAGCCTCTACTTTTTTTAAAGCTTGAGTATAGGCTTGAATTTCTATACTAGCATCACCAAGTTGTTCTCTTTGAGTATCATATAATTTTTTAAGTTTAGCATATGATTCCACACATTCTTTTGAACAAGATGTTACCTCAGTGTCTGAGCTTGAATTACTGTAAGCCATCAAAGCAAAATTCTCTTGCTCATCCTCTGCATGACCAGTCCAATTAACACCTTCCCCATCAAGAGTTACTAAAGCTTTAGGTTCCTCCTGTTTTTCAGGTCTTATCCCATTGTCTTTTGCTCTATATCCAGTGTTCCCTGCATCTCTTCTTCTGCTTTCTTAATTTCCTTTGGATCTGCACTCTCTAGCAAAGTGTCATGTGTTATGGCAATTAAAGCACTCAACCTTGGTCTTGTCAAAGCCAACTGGTTCCTTGGCATCAAACTGCAGCCTTCTCCTTATCTTCTTGTAAAACTTCTTCAATCTCATGGAAATCATGACCACTTGACATTTCAAATCCATCTCTTCTAAATCAAACTCATCAACCTGTTCAAGATCTTCATGATCTAATTGTGGACCACTTGATTGATTAGCAAAGAAAGAGTACTTGAGTTCATCAGTGTATGATGAAGATCCTTCCTTTTGTGAGTTGTGGCCATAAGAAGTAGAAACACCATAAGCAGTACTAACATCATTAGTACTGTTAGTGCTTTCAGAAGAAACAAATGCTACATTATGTGTGATGGAAGATGATGCAGTAGAGCCTTTAATATCAGACTCAAAGACTCTAATATTGTTATAGAGATCATCGAAGCTAAGAGTATCTACTCCTGGCTTGGTCCTCATAATCAAGGATACTTGGGACCAGGAATCGGGTAAAGACCTAAGAAACTTTTGATTGGCATCTTTAGTAGAGACACCCGCACCATGAATCTCAAGTTGACTCAAAAGACTCTAAAACCTGTCATAACCTTTGTGCAACCCTTCTGAGTTAGATACAGAAAAGCTTTCAAATTGTTGCTTGAGAATGTATTTCTGCATCTTCTTAGATTCATCATTGCCACTAAATCTGGATTTGATAGCTTCCCACATTTCTTTCGCATTAGTCATTTTGTGAAACTTTGCTAAATGGTCTTCTGGTATAGCCATAAGCAAGGTGGTTCTTGCTTTTCTTTCTCTTTCTCTAGCCAAAATTTCTTTAGTAGTTTTGGGAGGTAAAACCTTTATTTGTCCATTTATGTCTGTTGAGACTTGTACTGGACCATTTCCCTTTTGTATGATTTCCCATATAGGATAATCTGTATTCCCCAAGTAATGTTCCATTTTCATTGCCCATATGTCATATTCACCTTTCTTCAGAATGGGGAGTTTAATAGTTGACAGAGTGTGAGGGGTTTGTTGTATAGGTGTAACTGGTGGTGGAGGTGGTGGTGGATTATCATCATGAAATTCATCTTCTCCTACCATTGAATAGATCTGAAAGGTAAAGGTTTATAACAGATCTGTTTTGATTCTTCTTACTCAGAGTTTCTCAACAAGCTCTGATACCACTTGTTAATCCTAATGAATAGATCTTTCTAGCCTGTTAAGGGTGGTAGCTAATCTGGATAGATCCAAACTGACTACAAGAGAAACAATGACTATGAACAATATAATTTATGCGGAAACTAACTTATATTGCTAAGAAGAACAATAAATAAAACAGAATTTTGATTATTATTAATCTGCTAGGTTACAGATTACTAACTATGAATATTTGTGAAACTTGTATTTAACTTTTATTTCTAACTAATGCCATAGGGTTCATTTTATACACCAAGGAAACCCTAATAGGCTTACAAAACGCGTTAAATGATCATGCATATCTATTCCTAATATATCTCATGCATATCACTTAAGCAGTACTATCTATATATGCTAGCAGTACTAACTTACTACTAACAGTACTAACTCTAACTGGCAGTACTAACAATGTACTGGCAGTACTAACTAATTATAACTAATAGTACTAACTACTTAGTCTATTTTCTTGAATCTTTAGCATTCTTCACCAACAGCACTAAGTAGAACTAGCAGTAGTAACTTGTATAAGTAGCAGCACTAAGTTGTAGAAACTTCTGAAACCCAACATTATATCATTTGTAAGAGTTCGAGGATTGAGATGTTCGATTATCTCTCGGGTTTATAGATTGTCGTAACTAGCAACATGGATTTCTTGGACTTGTCAACATGTATATATTATAAAACCATTTCCAGTATATTTCCCATGCCTTATCAACACCCTTATAAACCCTTAGCCTATACATTACAACCCGAACAAAAGTCCTCTTTTGATAATTATATCGGGTGCTTACGCCATGTCGGTGCCGTTTTGTTTCTTGTACAAGCCTATGGTAACTTAATGAATCATGTATGAGCAATTGAGTGTGATTTCCATTTTACCCTCTATTACATCACATATGAGTGTCTGAGTGAATTATACTTTCCTTCTTCGTGAGGTGCTTAGTCATGTTATATAACTTGAGAATCATTGGGTATTGTTAAACATCTCTGTTTTTACATAGTAAAAATCCAAAAATATTTTTAGAATTCTATGTTTGTTTTGTAAAGCTTATTATTTTTCCTTATTTTGCTGACCCGCTTTTGGTTCAGTGTATCTCTGATGCCTTAAATATGTGTACTTATATGAATCATGTTTGGCAATTGAGTTGTGAGTTTCATTTTTACCTATATAGAGCATCACTATAGAGTGTCTGAAGTGAATTATACGTTCCTTCTTCGTGTGAGGTGCTTAGTGTCATGTTATATAATTGAGAATCATTGAGGTATTATTGTTAAAACATCTCTGTTTTTAACTAGTAAAAATCCAAAAATATTTTAGAGATTCTATGTTTGTTTTGTACAGCTTATTTTTTTTTCCTTATTTTGCTTGAGGCAAAGCAAACCTTAAGTGGGGAGGGGGGGGGGGGGGGGGGGCGGGGGGGTTGATTGCGCTTTTGCACTTTACTGATTACAAAAACCAAAAATATTTTCGATAATTTCACACCCAATAAAATTCTTTAAAAAAAAAATAAATGATTATAGTATTTATATATATTATATATTATATAATATATTTCCTTCGTCTTGACACTCTAAGACCTTGTTTATAGAATTTGTTTTTAGTGTTTTTGTGTGGTAAGCAAAGTTTATGTGTGGGTGTGGATTTGTTACACTCAAATTTATCAGTTTTATAATGCGTTTCAAATAATTATATATATTATATTATATAAATTAGGGGGATTTGATAACACTCAAATTATACATGTTTTTATATGCGTTATCAATAATTATATATATATATATATATAAATTGGTTAAATGTAAGAACTTTTGGTATAGAATAGAGTATATTTGCTATTGTAGGTTCTATGTACGTGTCGTGGAACAAAACGAAAGAATACACGAAGATTTGAAGCTTAAACGAAGAAATAACTGAAGATAAAAATCTCTCGACACCTGTTCACTGTTTTGGTCATAACTCGGTCATACAAACTCCGTTTGACGCGATTCTAGCGTCCACGCGATCGAAATTCAATTATCTACAACCATGTAAAAGGCCAACTGCTGAAAATCACCAAATGTACGCCGTACTTGCAGAAAGTGTGGCGTACTTTTTCACCAGAACTGAAAAATCCTTTAAACACCCAAAGTGCGACGGTTTTACCCTAAGTGCGGCGCACTTTTGAGGCGGTCGAAAAAATTAAATGCAATTAAATGCTAAGTGCATTAACTCACTAAGTGCGGCACACAAATAAGTGTGTGCGGCGCAATTTGGCCCCCGAAAAGCCTATAAATACCCTCCTTGGCTCTTCCGTTTGATATATCTCTCATACAATCTTCATACATCTTACACACACAATCTCTAAAGCCTTTGGAGAGGAGGAAGGAGTTGTGAGGATCCTTGGATCCAATGATCCAAACACCCCTTTAATCCACCACTTACCACTATTTCACCACCATACTACCACCACAAACCACCACCATAGCCACGAATTTTGTAACACCCCCAAATTGGGTCGCAGCGGAATAAGGGTCCGGGGCGTGTTACTTCAAGATCAATAGCACAAGATATATAAGAACGACACAGAAAGTCGTTTAAAATGATACATTGGATTTAATTGAAAGATCTAGTACAATAGCATATAGCTTTACTTGTTCATTGTTGAATATTACAAAAGTTGACAATACATTTCTCCAAATATGATGCACCTAAATCTTTAAGCGTGCAATCCAAAATATAACCCAATGCATCCTTGGCATCCCATGCCTATTGATCTCCTGAAAACATTGCTTAAAAACGTCAACAAAATTGTTGGTGAATTCATAGGTTTGAGCTTATGAATTCGATGTTATCTTGCTTGGATAATTGTTTATCTTTTGGGATATCATTACAATTGAGATAGGCCGAAAGGGCTAATTGTCTTGGTGTATTTTGAACCGTTTGTCTATGGCGTGTCAATATCATACTTGTGAGAATTGTATGGTAAATTGATAAAAAAACCCAAGTAGAATTATGTTTAAGACCCTTGCTTATGTTGACCGACCGGGTTGGGAGGAATTCATATTTATGCATATTTGATATAAACCATTCTTAATGCACTCGTGATAATATAGTATATAGGCCGAAAGGATTCTATGTTATCATGAGTAGATATGCGTGTTATTATGGTTACCCATCATATATGACTTGTATGCTTTATTTATATAAAGTCTTGCTCTATCTCTATCTATTATGTTATGTGGATCCTGTCTTGTTCCCTGTTTGCTTTATACACACGTTTTGGCTATTTGATCAGTGACAATCATTTAGCTTTGTTACTTGATAAACAATTTGTGAATTGCTACAAATCCCGTGGAACGACCTGGACTTACCTAATACTATATTACACTCGAATAGGGTATAATTGCCCGAATGTTGTGTTTTTTATAAAAATCGGTATTTCTAGTTATTATAAATTTAAAGCTTGTAAAAACACACATCATGCACTAAGCTTCATTTAATCCAACAACATCTAAACATGAATCTTCATTCCTATTCCTTCCTTATTTTTCCCAGAGTTGAAGATGTTTTTGACAAGATCATCGTTTTTAACTCTATGATAGTTATTATGAACTCTTATTTAAATCTCAGGATGCTCAGTCATTTAATGATCAATAATAATCTTTATGAACCTTAGATAAGGAATTAAAGTTGTTGGATGCATAAGAGAGTAATATAAACCTTCCCAAAGCAGTTCAACATAATCCGCATGCACATTGTTGATGAAACAATAGAGTATTTGCATGATTTGTACCGGTGGTTGATCATGACCCATGACTCGAGTGGTTAAGCATCTTGCAAAGATCATGCATAGTGTCTGCGACGCATATGGGAGTCCTTTTGACACAAAGTTAGATGGTGGTATGTGCTTAATTACACATACCATTTTCCATTAAAAACGAACTTAAATGACAAAAAATATACCAAAAATACATTGTATTTGTATGTTTTCACTTATATTGTGCAGGAAACGGATATCTGAGAAAAGGACAAAAAAACAAAGCCAAAACAACAAAACCAAGCAGGGGAATGTGAAGAGCGTGAAAAGCCAAAGTCAAAAAGTCAAAGTCAATACCGAGAAGTCAAAGTCAAAACCGAAGCCGGAGACATAAATATCTTATTGGGCCAACCCGTACCCCATTTATTGGGCCGGGTCAGCCCAATAGTATTTAGATACTATCAAAAAGCCCAAATCATTAAAGCTCATTCTTTCTTTCACACGAAATAAACAAACGGCCCAAATTCAAATCCTAAGCCCAATACCCACGTAACGAAAATGTGTAGCCTAAAACCACTTAACTCCCTCACCCTGTACGTAGTACTTCCTGGGACTTAATTATGTTAGTCCTTGGACGGACTAACAATGCAAACACCACCCAACCTTGAGGGGCCAAACCTGCCTAACTTTATCACCACCAAGGACTAACCATGTAACATCACTATACAAATTGAGGGGCCAGTTTTGCCAAACCTCAAACTTATACCATGCCCTTTTATATCCTATTTACCTGCCAAAACCAACCCCGATACTATTCATTGTCACTTCCCTTCACGTGCTACTTAGCTATTAGCAATCTTCTCCCCATGATAAACCTAGCTCTCCCCACCTCACAAAACCCATTGCTACCTTGGCAATCCCCACTCACCCCATTGGTTAAAGGGTTAAGACAAGATAATGGATGGCTGTGATTGACTTGCTTGGAGCCAAAGAAAGATTGAAGGCTGAGATGATACTTGGTTTCTCCTCACACAAGAAAAACAACAAACACAGCTGAAGCCTTATAAAAGACTTAAGCTTATTTTTCAGAAAGAACAACTAGGAGTAGAAGTAGCTTAGTTTTAGTTTAAGTTAATTTCCAACTTATTTTGTATTTTTATTATCTTAAAAGGCCTTGTAATCTTTTTAACTTAATGAAATTTTCAGTTTTAATGTTTTCTTAAAAACTTGTCTTTTAAATACTTCAAAGCTGCTTATTTGATTATCCATGTTATAAGTTCTTATTTCCCTGTGAACCTTGCTTAGTTATGCTTAATTATCTAATTTATAATCTGGTATTCAAGAAAACTTGGCTTAAATCAGTTTGTGTTGCTTAAAAATGTCAAAATGCCCTTTTAAGGGGGTTTTGGGGTAATGGCTCAAAATGGGTCAAATGGTGTTCAAACCTTCTTTTGTCACTCAAATCAATTTGTACAAGCTCCAAATTTGAATTTAATGCTTTAGTTTTTTAATTAGCTTAGAGTGGTTTTTGTCAAGTTTTTAAGTTGAGTTATCATATAGGCAAGAATGCAGGTTATTGGCTTTCTCAATAAGTTCTTTTGACAAATTTACCTAAAGTCTCACTTAAGTTGTGCAAAGTAAGTTAGATATGCATTAGTTTCCATTTGAATTAAGTTTGTAGTATAGGAATGTTTCTTTTTTACTTCTTAGCTCAAGTCTGGCAAGGGAGTTCTCAAATGTCCTCATAAGCAGACCCTGTGTGGTTTATTCCTAGCTTAAGTTTGATTAAAGTCTACTTAATATAGCTAAATACAGTCTAATCCAAGTCTGTTTTTAGTCTTTAAATTGTCTTAAGTTGTTAGAGTCTTAAAGAAAATTTGCAAGTAGTCATTTAATTTCAAAGGTTTTAAAAAAAAAAAAAAAAAAAAAATTATAGTTGAGTGCACTGTCTTGTTTTTCCCCCAATAAAAGCTGTCTTTCTAGTTCATTCTTAACCATTTTTGTCAGTTCTCAGATTTTCTTTGTAGTTCTTTGAGCATCTAAGTTTATCTGTTTTTAACTTTTATCTTTTATCATTTGCTTATTAGTTCTTAATTTTAGCCTAAAGATAGTAGTTTAGCTTGTTTTCCTGTTTTAGAGTGTTTCTGTCTTTTAGCTTATAGATGTTTTTCAGCTATTGTGATTTGCTTATGCCCAGTCTTTTGTGCTCATTAAGTCTAGGTATAGGTATATTTTAGCTTATTTGCTTTCCCTTTGCTTATTGTGGCTAAAAGATCCAAAACAGTTTAGGCTTAAAGCCTTAGAGCCTTTTAAGTGAATCTGTCACCTTATAAGTGTAACATCCGAGAATTTTCGAATTTAGATGACGATGTCAATCTTTGACTTTTTAGGGTCTGGCTTGACTTATAAGAACGATCATCTAAATCACGTTTTCACGACTCGGACCTAAAGCAATTTAAGGTGGAATGACATTACTGACAACTTTTTAGTTTTGCCGGACCTATGGAAAACGAGCCGAAAAGGGCTCTTCTTAAAACAGACACCGCTATCATTATTTCGAACAATTATACAACGCGGGACACACAAAAACAATTAAATTTGTTTTTAGTTAATCAGTATTTATTTAATAAAAACTATTAAATAAATTATTCATAATTTTAATAAAAAGCTGCTTTTGAAACAGCGACTATTCGAGTTGAAATCCAATTTTTATTTCAGACGGAGCTGAAACCGGTTCACAAAATGAATAACAGATATTTTATTTAGGTTATAAAATAATTCTGAAATTATTATCAAATAAATACTCGTTAATTTATCAGAAAAATGATTATAAAAACAATGGCGAAGTTCGGGATTTTTGGAATTCGGTCGTTAAGTCGCTCAAATGAGTCCCGAACCATTCTTATAAAAACTATACCAAATAAGTTACACATTTGGTCCCTCAACAATTATAACTTTTCATTTTAAATTTATATATATATAAATTACTTATACATCTTTTCATTTCATTTCCATCTTTTACACATACATCTCTCCCTTCTTCCCCAAATCAGCCGGCCACCACCTCCCACCGCCGGCCACCTTGCGCCGCCGCCGGAAAAGTTTTCCGGCGGGATTTTTCCGGCAAGACCAAAAAAAGGCATCCTGTATGAGGCGATCATCCGATCCCCATGTACACTCTCTCTCACGCGCCATTCTCCATCCCCACCGAAACCACCACACCGACGCCACCACCTCCACTTCATCACTGTCACCAACACCACCACCATCCCCGCCACCACTGTTTGTTCACCACAAAGGAGTTTTCTCTTTTTTGCGTCGGGTTTCGGGTCAGGACCCGACAGGGTCCGTTTTTGGTTTCATTTATAAAACCAATTAGGTGTGCGTTGGTTATAGTATAGAAGCCAACCGCAAGGGTGTGTTTGATTTTGCGAGAGGATTAACACCGAAGGGTGCGTTGACAGCGAGGACAGCCGAGGTGGTTAGTCCGGGGTAGCCGGGGAGAAAAAAGAAATGTTGGGTGTGTTCGCGTCGGGTTTTATAATACCACTAGGGTGGGTTTGGTTGCGTTGGCTGTTAATGTCACGAGGGTGTTCGTGGGTTTGTGGTGGCAGCCGGGGGTTGGGTGTCGGGTATGGGTTAGCAGGCTAGGGTGTGTTTGTTTTGTGTATTTTGGTTTTGCCAAACAATAGGGGTGTTTGGTTGTTGTTAGGTTGTTCGGAGCAAGACAGCCGAGTCGGGCTGTGGGACCAGCCGGGGGGGGGTTGGGTTGTCGGGTTTGGTATTTACACAACAAGGGTGCGTTTTGTTATAGAGTTAGCAGTTTGGTTTGGCTGTCACTCAGCTCCAAAAGGGTGTGTTTGGTTCGGTGACGCCAGCGAGACCAGGGGGGGGGGGGACGAGGCAATTTGGTCGGGTGGCTGCGGGTTGACAGCGGTTTGGGATTCATATTTTATGTTTTTTATTTTTTTTCTTTTTTTGGGTCAGCCGCCTATACTTGGTGCGTTTGGTTTTTTGGTTAGGTTATAACCACAAGGGGTTGTTTGTTTGTTGGGTCGTGACGCCATAGGGCGTGTTTGGTTGGGGTTTGGATTTGAGTTTACTAATAACAAGGGTGCAGCTTGGCTTTAACAGCCACGCACAAGGGTGGCGTTTGGCTGTCCATCAGCCGGGAGCGTGCGTGCGTTTGGTGTGTTGTCTCCGAAATAAAAGGAGTTGTTTAACGCAAAAATATTTTATATTATTTCATTTATCGATTGATATATATGTGATAAATCCGGGTATTACTTGCGCGGTTAAGTAAATACAATTATAAATACTTAAAACAGGGACTAGATCATTAATGTCTAAGTGATATTGGACATATTTGAGGACGAGGTTGGACCAAAATGGACTTTACACCTTTTATACGAATAATAAAATATCAAAAATCGAAACATAAGATTCGGGAATCGAGATGTTGATAAATTATATTTTGATTTACAAAATATAACAAATTATAATTATACGGATGTTTTGATATAAAACGGGACTTTTAAGTTCAAATAACGAAGAAACTGGATCGAAATCGGAATATACACTTTAGTAGAAAAATAGGTTATTTTTAATAAATATTAAAAATGGCAGATTTATTAATTAAATGATTTGATCACTTTCGAGTCCGTTTCAGCCTTCCGGCGAAACACGAAAGTTGTTCGTAATGACGTTTTACTTTACCGCGAGGATTGTCTGCTTTAAAAGTTAAGATATAGCGGGTCAAAACTAAAGGTCGGTTAATATATTATTTCAATTAATTATTTAATACCACTGTTCGGTTCTAAAAACGGAAGGTCTAAAAATAGTAACTTTCTTTAAATATTAGAGATAAGTTATATTGGACGGAAAATAGTATATATACATAAAATATACTAAGGGTTAAGGTTTAAAGACGCGCAAGTGGATTTCTCATCACATGTAAACATGTATGTATACATATAAAAATATGTATGATTTTGTGGTAACGATGTACGCATCGTTGATCGTATTTAATACGTGTATTATAATCGAACGACATAATTATAGGTCGTGGTCGAGATCGTTGCAGATTCAGTTGTGATTTAATTGGATTAATTGATCGTGGTCTTTAATCAATGTGAGTTCATAGCCTCGCTTTTCAATCTTTTGAATGTTTTATAACCCGCGAGGGGGATACATGCTTGTCTACAAATCCTTATACTTACTCGGTTATCTTATAACAATGTGATTGTTTTAAAGGATTTTGTGAGTTTATAGCCCCATGTTTTACTGGTTTTACATATATTTTTGGGGTGAGAACATGCTTGTTTACAAATGCATTTACAGGATTGTTTACAAATTGGTTTACATACTTATTTGCATAGCTCGCTATGGGATACATTATTTGACTTCATTTTTGGTCACAAATGCATACTTTACATTTGAAATGATTTCGGATTAGCTTAGGCTGATTGAACTGATAGCAATAAAATTACTGCCCGGGTGTTCTTGGAGGGGACACCGGTAACGGGAGTACATATTTTTACATTACTGCCCGGGTATTCTTGGAGGGGACACCGGTAACGGGAGTATATATACGCATTATTTGTATCACTGCCCAAATTGGGTACATACAAGTCTACGTCACAGCGTCATGAACTGTAAATCACTTGGAGGGTGAGCGCGAATGTTATGAAATAGATCTATTCGGGTGTGGATCCCTGTTCGGGTGATTAAGCTATCGCAGGTAACGAACATTATAGCGTGATGTCCACGCGAATGATATAAAATAGATCTATTCGGGATTGACAACCCCTTTCGGGTGACTAGCTATCACTGGGAACGAACGTTATAACATGTCAGATCACGGTGGGACTACAGGGCCCCTGACAAATACATACTTGGAACATTTTTGTGACATTAAATTTGTCATGCATTATTTATAAACATCTTTGGGATAAGATTGGTACTTTTGGTGACATAAAATGGGTCGTGCATATTTTATAAATATTTTACATGGTACTGTGATGACACAGTGGATAAATATATTTGTTGAAACTTACATTCATATTTAAACTAATCTATGAACTCACCAACTTTAATGTTGACACTTTTAAGCATGTTTTTCTCAGGTGAATTAGATGCTTGGATTATTTGATGTGCATTGGAGTCTTTACATTCAAGTTTTTCATGGTGATGCAATTATGGGACAACTATTATTTTGATTTCAGAAAATCAACGAGATTGTTTTACAAACGACACATTTAGAGGTCGTTCTCCTGTATCTTGTGCTATTGTATTATGAAGTAACGCCCCCTGACATATTTCCGCTGCGACACATTTTTGGGGGTGTTACATAAAAAGCAAGTTTGAACAAAAATAAGCAACTACAATAAGCTAGAATGACAGTTTACTTAAAAAGCTATAAAACTTAAGGTTTTTAAGCCAAAAAGCAAATAAGCTCAAATAAGCTCTAAACTAAAGGAAATAAGCTAAAGTGACTTTAAACTGACCTAATAAGCTATACTAAACCTAGAATAAGCAAATGCA
>BQNB010172428.1:0-11748 GCA_026074375.1 Tanacetum coccineum
AGTATTAACATTTTTATCCTTAACAGTATTAACCCTCTGATTAAAATTACTATTTTTAAATGATGTATTCTTGTAAATGGGCCACTTAATAGTTGAATGTGCTGATTTGAAAAGATTTGTCATTAGTCTAGCACTATTCATTGTAATTTTTAGGTTAGCAATATTAACTTATCTGGCAGTATTAAGTGATACTAGGCCAGACTTCATTAGTACTGCTCTTGGAAACATGTTCTTTTTAGGGCAGGGGTGAGTCTTTTTGGCAAAATTCTAATGATTCACCCTTTTAGCATTGTTCCAAATAGGTTTTATATTTTGAAACTGTTTTTGATTCACCTTTTAACAATCTGCCTGCAAGTGATCAAAACTTCCACATACATAACAAGCTTTGTTAAACATCTAAAAATTACTTCCTAGTCTCTCAGACACCATATTATTCCAGTTTCTTTGATTGCCTCTAGGAATGTGAGTGTTTTGTCTATTGTGCTTAACTTGTTTAGCAGTTTTCCTATTAGTTTTGTTTGTTTGTTTTGTTTTGACAAATTCTATCTTAACAAAACTAGGCTTAGCTGTTTTCTTTTCAATCTTAGTTTGAGACACATTTTTTTCCTCACTATCTGACACCCAATCCTTAATAATAGGAGCACCATTATTCTTCCTAACTGCTTTAGGCTTTGCTTCACTAGCTTTAGCTTTACTTTTCTCAACTATAGGCTTAATAATTATAGGCTCACTTGTAAACTCTTCTAAACCAGAGAATGACAAATCAGGTTTTAGAGGCATAAAGTTTCCTGTATAAGGAGGTGGAACAGCATTATACCCTAAAACTGTTTTGCACTTATCAACTATCTGACAGTCTATTAGTTTGCTTAAGTTTTTAGATGAATTCTCAAAATTTTCTACTGTTAGCTGAATTTCATCTTTTTGTTTTTGAGCCAGTTCTAATGTAACATTCCGTATTTAAGGTCACTATTTACTCTGAGCTTTATTTCTATTTTCATTTTAAGCGAGTCGTTAATTTTACGTTTACCCGATTTAGTAAGAATTTTCCGTTCTTAGCTTTGCGTGAGCCGTAATTAGAAATCTATTTCATCTTCGCATCTTAAGTGATTTAATAATCTCATAATATTCCTCGATGATTATAATTTTCCTCATTTTCATTTTCCGTTGTGTTTCGCGTTTACGTAAATTCTTGCTAAAACTCGCGTTTTTACCTTTAAACTTTACCTTTATTTAACTAACCATACACTATACTTTAATTAATCCTATAACTAAAAATCAAAAAAAATATATAAATTTTTCACAAACCCAAGGCCTATGGCCGGTTCTCCATACCCACACACAACAACACACTTCTCTTTTCTATAAACTCATCATCACACTCTATTTTCCTTTCTTTTTCCAATACATGCCAAAAACCCCCCCCCATCTTCCATTTTACAAAACTTTCAAAAAACCTCTCTCCTTCCCTTTCTCTTTGCTGCTAAAGCCTTACACCATAGCACCACCATCCCCCACCCCCACTCTTACAAAATTTTCCTAATCCTTTTATTCATTAATAAACACCATCCTAAACCTCTTTGCAAAGTTTGGTAAAGATACATAAGAATTTGAAGAAGTTAGGGCTTGTTTTCTTTGATGTTTCTTGAAGGGTATTTGAATTGCGGTTTTGTTTGGAAAGAGTATTATCATTATTAAGAAGGTTTAGAGCTTTTAAGACTAAATCTTGAGTTTTGGGTGTTCTTTTGTTCGAAATCACCCACACAAGAGAAGAGTGTTGTGTTTATAGATTCTCTTGCCCTAATCTTTCTTTTTGGAACCTTAATTTTTCTTTTTTTTATAGCCCTACTAACCCTTTTTATTTCTTGTTTTCTTTAGTTTCATCCAGAAATGGATGTTAAGTTCTGAATCTATATTGGTGGTTATTTCTTGCGAGTGTTTTTTCAATTAGTTATGGCATTGTGTTAGGTCTTAGATGATTAAAATGAAGCTTTTTTTTTTTATCACAAAAAAAAAAAAAAGGTTTTAAGTTAAAATAATGGGACTGTTTTAAAAATATAAGTAGAAAAACTGTATTTATCTACAACCATATTTGGCCTGGAGCATATGTTAAATTACATGAGAAAAAGAACAGCTAGCAACATAGTATAGTTGAATGCTAACAACGCCTGGTATGATGAGGTTATGGTCAAAAACAAGAAATAGGAATCAAATACTGGACATAGATTAGAAACGAATTAAACTCCAAATTTTTGCCATAAAATAATAGGTTTTAAAGATTGGGTCAGTGGTAGACATCTTAAGGAAGCCATATCCTTTGACCTCACCTTCATTGCTATCATGTTTTGGGATTTATGGTCATTTTAGTAAAGGGTAAATTTTTTTGAAACTTTCTGTTTTGGATGACCAGGGGTTAAATGGTCTTTTCACATAGTTACGAAACTTTGTAAATTATGAGACTTACGTTTTTGGAAACTAGACTCAAATAGCTTTCCAGGGGTAAAAGCCTCACATATAGAACCTTTGTGAGTTATGAGATATGAGTCCATGAAGTCGAGTTAAAATCAAAACCTGATTTTTTGACTGTCTAGTCCTAAAAATTTTAAAAAACGAATAGGACAACCGTGATAAAATAAAAGTTAGAAGCCAAAACTTAGTAGATGTTCATTTGCTTATAAGACCAGGTCACAAGTCAATTTGGGGTTAAAAAGGACTTAGGGAAGTTCTAGTGAAATGTCATGCTTATCTCAGAAACACATCTCATGATCACATGTTTAATTTTTACGTATTGTTACTTTCTACGTTTTAAAAAAAACCCCCAATAAAAAATCCCGTCACGTATTTTAGGATGCGTAGGAGTTCTTCCCTCGCTCTAAGACGCGTAAAACTTCTATTTAATGTAACTTACGGTGAGTTCATTGCCTCGGCCTTTACAACTTTTAAACTTATTAATAAACCCCCGCTAAGGAGATACATGCTTGTTTTATAAACTGAACACAAAAACTTTATGTAATGCTGGACCCGAATAAGATATTAATGCATGAAGTTTGCTATTTCCCAAAAGACCCACACATGAACTTTAATGCCTAAATAGGAGAGCGCTCGTACACAAAAAATAGAATTCATATTGGGTTTGACAGCCCTGTCCGTGGTATGAATCGAAAACCTTTCGAGCACACCAGTCAACGGACAATTTGTATTTAGAATTTTAGGTATAAGGCAATAAATACCTAGTTATGCCAACATTATTTACATACAATATGTGTTAACGTCCAAGGGCTTCGGTTCATGGATCTCATTGCACTAGAAAACGTGATTAATTGGCTTGTCCGAACAACAAGCCACACGATAACAAACATGTGTTCTCTATTTATCTCTTACAAACTCTATGGATTCACTCATGTTATTGACACTTTACTTGGATTGCAAACACCCATACTTTGAATGTTGTAACGCTACTCTTCTTACATAAATATTTCTTGAACAATTTCAATACTGCTTTTACTTAAACCTATGAATTCACCAACATTATTGTTGACATTTTTGCATGTATTTTCTCAGGTTATTATATTGCTAGCTGAGCATAACTGGGAGCATTCGAGACGCGTGTAGATACAACAAAACTCAGGACCTTAGTTTTCTTCACATTCGATAACTATTTTTCCATAAATATACAAAATGAGTCACGAATGAAATCTTGTAATCTTGTTAAATAATAAATTATTAGGACCTAAATTTACTCTGATATTTATTAAATCGAATGTGACATTTTATTAAACGTCTCTTTTGAGGTCGTTTTCTGTAACTTGTGTGTATGAACTATGAAGTACACCCCTAAAAAAAAGTTTGTGGGGGTTAAATTCCGCTTGCTTGTGAATTTTGGGGGTGTTACAATTTTTCACATTACAATGCTTAAATTATGCTCAGATTTAAAAAAACTTCAGCATAGTTTTGTGAACTTACTTGATACGTAACCCCGACACGAATTAACCCTTGTTAGAAATTGTGAGATTTAGCCTTTGTTTGTCAGTTTCCAAAATGTTTACCCAAATTCCACAAAATATGAGTGTGATCGGTGATTTGTCGACTTTAGCAACTTTGGCTTGGTATATATATTCGAGATCCACAATAATAGTATTAGTGGATTAATTGAGTAACTGTTTAAATTGTAAAATTTTAGGATTCCACCACCCCAAATCTGCCTTTACTTTTTTTTTTAACTAACATACAACCGATTAGTTTAACCATCCAGTTTAGAACTCTTTTCCACTCTATCTTTTAGAGTGAAGTCTACTAGAACAACCCGTAAGCCAATCCTATATGAATTTACCACCAACTATTTGTTCGATACACCCTTACACCTTATAACCGACCGCTTTTAATATTAAGTTTAAATTTACAGTTTCAGTTGCTTAAAGTGAAAGTTTGTATTTCCTGAGTCTTTGTGTCATTTCTATCGTTGTTGCGGTGGAAATTTGCACATTAAAATGGGAATGTATATTAGTAGTCAAAACTCATGTGATTTTACTACCGTCACAATTATTGGTGAAACCAAAGAATGAAGAATTACCGAGCGAATTATCCGAAATTATTATGATCGTGAAGATGGTGAAACTACACCAAGATTTGAAGTATAGTTATGAAAAAAAATCAAAAAAATTAAGAATATACAGAAAAGAAAAAGAAAGTTTAAGATAACGTTTCGCAAAAGGAATTACCGAAGGAATTTACACGAAGGATCATTATCGTTGATACGTAAAAAAATTCAACGATGTAAAGTATTGTACAAAGTGGAAGATATCGCCACTTGGCCTGGATAGAGTAATGTAAAGTTTTGGGATATTGGAAATTGACCGTCTACGGGAACGCCACGTTGTTTTGTTTTTTTATCAAGATGATCAAGACATGTAAATAGTTGTGTCTTAATCATGGTAATGGTCAGGAATAGTGGTCCAACAACTTGTAGCTTAAGTCTTAATATATTTGTTTCTTGTTTTTTTATTTAAACAACAATTACTCCCTCCCACCTAATATTAGCCGCCCGTTTTTACGGCAAAATATAAGGGACTTGTTCGAGCGTGCATTGTCTATTCCGTCTTACGGCCATGTACGCAGTCTCGAGCTTCCTCGTGGTTTACGACTTCTGTGATGTAAGTAAAGTTCCTACCTAGATCATTCGTTAATCCTAACGTTAGTTAAATTTGAATGGATGTGATGCGAACACACATGTCTATTCTGTCATACGGCCATGTATAGTGTGCATCACTACCCGTAAGAGTGGTCTTTCTTGTGAAAATATTTATAGAATGCTTCAACCGTAAGCCTTCATACAAAACCCATATTTACCTATTATAAACTTGTTACTCCTTGGACTATAGTGGTGGAGATGTGTTATCAGTGCCGACCTTATGAAGAATACTCGTCACACCAAGCAATGAGCAAAATAAGTTACATTGACTACATAAGATTATTGAGTAATTTGATGTTTTCATCTTCCTATTTTTGGTGAGGTGTTTGGATTTTGTACTGTAATTAGATCAAATAAGTCTTTAAAAATTAAAAAAAACGAAAAATATCCTTAGGGATACATTTTTTATAAACTTCTAAAGGCTACTTGAGAACAAGTAAGATTCGAGTGGGGGGATATTTGATGACATCAAATAACATCTATTTTATAGCATTATTTATCCCACGATATTAACCCATTTTGTATAGTTATTGCAAAGAATTGTTACTTAATTGTTTATATTTTAGAATTGCAGTAATTATGGAGTAATTGGTGAAAGATAGCAAAAGGCACACATTCTGGAGCTTAAATGAAGATATTTTAAAGATTACTATTCTGAAGTCCAATACACTGTATCCATCACGGAAGATACGGGCGTCTACGCTTGACCAAACCAAAGAACCCACAGAAAAAAAAAAAGGAATAAAGTTCAATACGCCGTATCCTAAGGACTCAATACGACGTATTTAAGATATGGAATCAATATAATATTCTGGAAGATATCAAGCGTGGTCCTTACTCCAAGAAATCCCTAATACGCCGTATCCAACTCATGAATACGCCGTATCCAACCGACTTCCAGACCTTATAAATAAAAAACTCAAAAACGAGAAAAAGAGCAGAAAGGTCGAGCCACGTTATTCAAATTCCATAAACAACGTGTAATTCCATATACTTTAGTAATCATAGCAGTTTTTGGTATCATTTTCGTTAACTCGGTTAGTTTTACAACCTCTTGGCTAAATAATTGCTCTTGTATTATTATTGACGTTTAAGGCTAATTACCTTCATGTATTAGCCATTAATTATAAAGTCTAATGTTTGTATTGTGTTTATCTCGATTTCTTGATTTATCATTGAGTGCTTGTTTATGTATTATCAATTTATACTGTGTTTAACCTCGCGCGTTTGTATGAGACATACATTCAACTGGATCTAGTAAAAACAAGCCCAAGTAGATTAGAGTCCGGGATAGCTCTCCTTATAGTGATTTATTACATCTAGAATCATAGGTCAACAAATATGGCCCTTCTAATCTGGTTTTTAGGATACGCTTCGGGCTTAACTAGTTACATGGATATGTCAATGGCTTATTATCGAGGGGTAACTAGCAGGGTGAACTAATAATTCAACAAGTAACGTTCTATGAATACATGATATTGGACCAAAAGTATACTACTATTGTCTAGATGCATTAAGCGTAAATGGGTAAGTCTCTATGAGCTAGGGTTTTATCAAGATCACCAATGCTAAATCCCTAAGATAAATTATAATCAGCAAATACATGCTTTATCGGAGCTTTAATTGTGACAGAATTAATATGTCTAGGTCTTAGTATAACAACCCGCAATTTTTCATCAATGTAAATATCTATCTATTAAGTTACATGCAATGTACTATCTATCTATTATATATGAACCACCTTTTTTAGGGAAATTTTTCGCTTTATTACATTACTTACCTTACCAATATCTCAATATGCAACGCAACTTGCATAACTAAAGTTAACAAGTTCACGCAATGACCTATGCCTATTCTATCTATGTTTACATCATGTAAACATCATAATATGTCAAGTCAAAAATCTAATATCCATTTTATCATATACATTATTCATCTAACGTAGTTTTCACAACGATAATACCAAATGAGCTTAAACCATTAACGTTTACGTTTAAACCTTAATTTCATGTAAAGTTAACATTCAAAATGAATGTACAATCAATCAAAGAACATGAACAAGTATCATTCAAATCTATTTTTGAATACATTTTCCCCTAAATAATGTAAAAAATTCCCTTTAAAGTCATATTTACAAGTCAATAAATGCATGATATTCTAATAGCCATTTACTCTATTTTCCTAAGGAAACTTGTACAATCTATTGAGTATAAGTTACAAGCAATCCATGCACTTCATTTACAATCTATACCCATTTTCATTTCATAAGGTTTTACGAATTCAAACCTAGAAACCCTAAACCGAGCTAGTTTGTAAACCATGACCCGTTTATTGGTTTTTTCACATTCCAAACCAAATCCATTTATCAAATTATGTTGTGAACATTAAAATACAACATTACAAATCATGTTCCATCCATATAACACTAATATAGACAAAATGCAAGCCAAAAACCCTAAACAAACCCTAAATCCAAACCACGACCCATTTACTTATTTTACCCGTTTTAAACGTGAACCAACAAACCAAATAATGTTGTAAACACTTAAAGTAAACATTACATTCCATTTCCTAATCACTTCTATCCATTAAACACGAAAATTAAAAAAAAACCCTAACCCTTGCCCAAAACTAACCCACAGACCCTATTTTTGCTACATTTTTACCCCATTTACTATGCACCATCACCCACACTCCTCAATGACCTACCTACTTCAGCAAGAAACACATACACACAAGCAACTCAAACCGATCCCTTTCTCCCCAAGTTGCCTTGTCACCCCTCCTTTTCTTACCCCTTTCCCCACCCGTGCTTAAACAACACTACCTCACCTCTTTAAAAATATTACCACACTCATCCTAGCTATACATACTCCTACTCTTTAGCCCTCCTTAACTCATACCCTCTTAATATAAGACACCTTGCACTCCCAAACTTGCACAAAGCACCAAGTCTAATTCGATCGCTATAAACTGTGATGCATAACCCTCATTCCAAACTCACACCTTCCATTCTTTCATCTCTAATGTCATCAATGTAACAAATTTCTAATCAAGGAGTCCTAAGAGTCCACAGAGTGCAGAATCAAGTAAATAGTCCAATCCTTGAAGCTCCGAGACCTCATTTCTAGGCGTACGAGTGGAATTCGACCCATTTCAACCCGTTCTTGGACAATAAGCCTCAATCCGAAGTTCTTTGACTTCATTCTCTCCTATACTCTTATTAAGGTCTCATGATCATATTCATACACTTGTTAAAGAATCTAAGCTCAAAAACTATGCGTTTTCTCTTTTTGATCCAAACCGTACCCCTAAAACCCTAATTCCATGTTTTTGATTAATCTAAAAACTTTTATGGTTAAATATTGTTATAATCTATCATAATAAGTTAAAATAATGTTATTATAAACTTTTTATTAAGTCTTGAAAGAATTTGAATTAAAAACCTACGCGTTTTCGTTTTTAAACCCTAATTTGACCCGTTTTGATTTCTAGCTTAAAGAATCATTAATCTAAACTTTCGTTACGTTAAAACATCTTATTTTAGCTTATATTAATAAGCTATAACCTGCAAATATCATTTAAGTCTTAAAAATAGCTTGGCTTGCATATGTGGACTAAATATGTAATAATTTTTCATGCATAGGGGTATATACCTGACGTGCTGAAACGTATAACTAAAAGGACGGGAAAATATCATTTTATCAAAGTTATAACTATAGGGGTCTATTATGTCACTTTCCAAAATACAAGGTTTACTTTGTACATCTTTTAAACTAGAAGGACCAAACTTGTAAAAGTGAAAACTCCAAGGGTATATTTTGCCATTTTTTCAATCTAAGAGTCAAAATTTTAACATTTTGAAAAAGTTATAGAAATTGGTTGGGGGTTCAAAACTCTATAAGACATGTAGCTTTAATTAACGCTTGACTGTGTTATCTTTCCATTATTAAAGAATAACGCTTAAAAACCGATATGTTTATAACTATTATAAAATTCATCATCGATGTGCTTTTTAAAAATCTTGTCCCGAATCTATATCGTATCACAATACTAGGGAGCTTCATATTAAGGGGTTTCATCTTGGTATTACGTTCTGACTGAGTTGTTGGGTTTACGATTTAAAGTGCCCTAGCTCCTCAAACGTTTACTGAATGACCTCTGAATTATGATGGCCCGAACGGTGATACAATACTCCATAATAATTCAATCAAAGATATACATTATACTTTATAAAGTTTTGAAACATAACTAAGACTTGACATATTACCCCAGCTTGCGTGTGACGAAGCCGTTACTTTCATTTCATATACCTTTGCCATCAATCAAAATGTCCCTGTACCCTAATATTGTAAAAGTGAGTTCATATTCTCACTTTTAAAATCTCCTTGAAAAAATGTGTTCATAAGCCCGAGAGGGGATACATGCACGAAAATATGAATACAAGTGTTCTTCTAAATATAATCTCTCATATTATTACTTGTGATCTAAGTCACTTTATGCCAAAAGACCCTCATTATCATGGACCATTAATGACGAATCCCGTTTATGTTAGCCGGATAGGTAACCAAATGCACTATATTTGAATATCATAGGTATATGGCAATTACCTACACCGGGGGCCATTATCTCTATGTATATATATATATCACAGCAATTTGGGTATATATATATACACCAGTCAGTTTGTGTGCCATGAGCTTAGACGCAATAATACAAGACAATAACGCAATTATACCATAACATTATATATGCAATACCATTTTCCCATGATAATTGTATTCGTTGCAATTATTACAAATAACGGGTGTATAACAACATAACCCAATATCACACTATAACGCATTACTATGACACTGCTTTTATAACAATTACTTATGATGACTTGTATTCAACTATTACATTTCAAACCTATGAATTTCACTCAACCATTATGTTGACTTTTTAGCATGTTTATCTCAGGTAATTGAGCAACTTATGGCACGGAGTGGCATGGACTTGAAGATGGCTAAAACTTGTTATCATTCACATTGTATGTAACTAGATTTTGGGACCTGCCTTTGTAAAACTCTGATTTTAAATGAATGATAACGTATCTTTTGAACAAACGTCTCTTTTGAGTCATTTTCTATGATTATGATTGTTGTATCCATGAAGTAATACCCCAGATTAGCTTCCGCTGCTATATGTAAAAATGGGGGTGTTACACAAGCCCCTCACACAAGCTCAACAAAGGACTTACATGTCTCAATATATCCAGAACATGGAAATTCATACACTAAAGCAGTTGAAGAGTTATTCTTTTGATGAAATCAAGAATCTGTTTGAAACTACAATGAGGTAAGTACACACATTTGTTCCAATGGAGAGTGAAAGTGAAAGAGTAATTCCTGAGTTGGCAGCTGGAAGTTCTAAAAGAGATGCAGAAGAAGAACTTGTTCAAGAAAGTTCAAAGAGACAAAAGACTGGAGAAAGCTCAAAACCAGCTGAAGAACCAAAGGATAAAGAAGAAGAGGAACTAACACAAGAAAGGATACAACAAATGATGATAATAGTTCCAAAGCAAGGAATGAATGTTGAAGCTTTACAGACCAAGTATCCTATAATTGATTAGGAGATTTACACAAAAGGAGCTAGGAAGTACTGGAAGATCATCAGAGTTGGTAATCACACTGAGGTATATCAATTCTTTGATGATATGCTAAAAGCATTTAACAGAGAAGACTTAGTGAAGCTGTGGAGTCTAGTAAAAGAGAAGTTCACATCAACTAAACCAACAAAAGATAAAGAAAGAGAATTATGGGTTGAGTTGAAATGATTGTTTGAACCTGATGCTGATGATGAGTTATGGAAGTCTCAGAAATATAATTTTGATGTAACATGGAGACTGTATGATACATGTAGAGTACATCATGTATCTACAAAGGATGGAATGGATATCTACATGCTGATTGAAAGGGAATATCCTTTATCAAGAGGTGTTATTACACAGATGTTAGTTGCAAAACTCTTGGTGGAACAAGATAATGAAATGTCCAGAGAACTTCTTAGGAAGATATTCATGCAGGTTGAAAGACCAAGAAGATGAAGTGTTTGGAAGAATCCTCTAAGAGAACAAGGTTTTAATTCAAGAAACTTGATGATTTGGAGGTAAATCACAAGTTTAGGGGAGGATTGTTGGGAATTAACCTCATTATCCTTAGTACTGCCAAGCCAAAGACTTTGTACTGCTTAAGATACAACTGCCAGTACTAACTAGTTAGTACTGCTAGAAGAAAGTTAGTACTGCCAGTACTAACTTAACACTGCTGAAGGACTTAAGACTGCTGCATGAAGACTACTAAAGGGATAAAGACGTGTGAAAGTGATATGCATTGACTTATTCAGAGTATATTCTATTTAGTAGAAAGATACATTTTACAGTTATCTTGTAAAAGACTCTTTAGTGTATAAAAGGAGATCCTAGGTTATGGTTTTGTATACACAATAGTCATAGACGTTTTGATACATAGCTTCAAGGTTTTAAACCCTAGTACTACACAGAGTACTCGTATTATTCATAA
>BQNB010172429.1:0-13463 GCA_026074375.1 Tanacetum coccineum
AAGGCAAGTATTTCAAAAAGAAAACTTGACCTCTCAACGGGAATTTATTCTCAGGCATGGTCTACTTTATGACCATGCAAAGGCTTGTGTTTACTTTGCAACACAACCCGTGCTTCCTTTATATAAACTAATGTACGTGTCAGTGCATTTATTTGTTAAATTAAGAGAAATCATATTTTTTATGGTGTTGATTTTAAAGATAATAAAATCATCTTCAGAAATTCATCAGAAGAATCATTTTCAAAGACATTTGACCACTCAAACAACGACTACAACTATTTAAATAGAAAAAGGGTCATTGTTTAAGGGGGAGAAAATGTCAAATATCTTCTTCATAAAATCAATTTGTGATAAAAGGAAACGGTTTTAAACAATAACAGGTGAATAATTAAAGGGGAGTTAATTAATGTTAGCTCAATCAGGCTTTATTTATTATGTGTTTAATCCTTTAGGGGTGTTATGGCGAAATGGGAGACTTATTAGGACAATAGAAGTCTTATTAAACCTTAGCAGGCATTTTTACCAAAACCCAAAAGATTTTAAACAAAAACACCCCTTGCCCCGTTTCTTATACACACACAAACATACTCACTCTTTCCCTCCATTGTTGATTACTCGAACTTCCTCCAAACCTTAGATTTCTTCATCTTCAAACGTTAAGGTAAACTAAGTCTTCATTCTAAACTTCCTAATGTGTTCATAATCGAAAGGATGTAATCAATTTCACCTATTTGAACTCGAAAACCCTAAAACTTGATTTAGGGTTTATAGAATTCAAAAGTGGGTTAAAGTTGAAATTGATTGAGGGGTTTTGGTCATATAGGAGTCTAGAACATGTAGCTAAAACAGTTTTGAATGGGAATAACATATGGATGAGTGTTGGGTGATTCTTGTTTTTGAAATTGATGGGTTATGGTCAAGAACTTGTAAAAGTTCATAGGTTTGGCTTGAGGATTGCCACATTGATTGTTTGTGTGTGTCTGTGTGTCATTATTCATACTAAAATTTTAAATCTTGAAGAACTTGGGTTTTTGTGTTCATATGAGTCGAACAAGTCATAAGTCAAGATTTTTATGGTTAATTCATGAGTTAAATGTGTTAGAGTAATTCATAGATGCTAAATGAACATGTTTATGTTGTTTTTAATGCTCGAAATTGTGTATAACTTGTTGGTAAAACTTTGCCTAGGTGAACTATACGTCCTCACAAACCTAGGTGAACTATACGTTTTCCTTAGGCAAACAATACGCTCTCCATTAGGCGAATTATACGCATTAAGATTAGGCGAACTATAAATTAAGCCTTAGGCGAACTATATGTTCTTCCTTAGGCGAATTATACATATTAAACTAGGTGAACTATACATATATTTTCCTAGGCGATCTATACCTGTGCTCAACATTAGGCGAACTATATGTGTATTTTAACTAGGCAAAGTATACATATGGTTTGAGCTAGGCGAGTTATACATGAACATGTTTAGGCGAATTATGCACTTAAGCCTAGGTTAATTACATACATTACTAAGCTAAATTATGCAAGCTTTTAACTAGGAGCACTAATCACGTAATCTTGGTAATCTAATCATGTAATCTAATCTAAGTATAAGTTATGCTTAAAATAGTCATATAGTGATTAAGTTAGGACTAGCTTCTCATTAGAAAATCTTTTATGATTGCCTTTCTTTCTATAGACTGTCTATAGTTAGGATGTTATAAGATTATGAGTGTCTCCCAGCTTCATGTTAATTGTCATGTGTGTCAATTCTTTGCCTAGTATTTGTATGCCTAATTCATAGTGAAAATCAGTCTTGCATCTGATCTCAAATCTTTCATGAACAAGATTGTCTTTCAGTGATACATATATTTACTTGTATATGAACTGTATGTGACAAATCTTAGTAGAATCATGTCTTCCATTACTACTCAACAAGCCAAACTTGATCTTGAACTTGTTCGCAATGATAAAATGTTAGAGATTAGAAAATGCAACGGGATAATCAATCCCGAAAAGACTCAGAGAGAACCTACATTTCAAATTGTCTTGGATGCTCTTGCTCTCACTCCATGCTATTTTTCATTTCTCACCACCACAGATGTTCCAGAGGTTTATATGCACCAATTCTGGGATTCTATCCACGATCGTGACACTTCCTATATGTTCAGAATGCACAGAAATAAGAAATTCTCCCTCAATTTGGAAACTTTCAAAGATATCTTTCAGATCTGCCCTAGAGTACCTGGTCAAGACTTTGATGAACTTCCCACTGATGAAGATATTGTGTCTTTCTTTAAAGAACTGGTAATAATGGGGAAATCAAGTCAATCACTTGTAACACCCCCAAAATTGGGTCGCAGCGTATATGTCCATGGGTAGCTGTTTTATTTCTTAATTACAATAGCACTAGATACAAAGGTGTATGAACGACCTGCTAAAATGTGTCGTTTGAAAAGTAATCTCGTTGATTTCTTTGAAATTGATATAATATTGGTCCCATAATTTCATATCAATGAAACAGCTTGAAAATATCCAACGAGATTTGATCATTTGTATGTAAGTAGAAATCCATAAGTGAAATCTTGTCAATTTTTAGACTCCTTGGCACATCAGTAGTGCTCAGAATCTAATTCACCTGAGAAAAACATGCTTAAAAGTGTCAAACATTTAAAGTTGGTGATGTTCATATGAGTTTAGTAAGTATAAATGTAAATGTTGGAATACAAAGGTTTATAAAGTATGTATGACCGTTTCAAAACCTTATAATATTCCTGTCAAAAGTGTAAGAGTAAATGTTAGAACCAAAGAGTTTTAGTGTTATTGAGTTCTACCGTTATATAATGAAAAGTGATTCATAAGAAGATTTAGTAGTTCATTAAGTAGTATGGATAGTGAAATCGTGATTTCTAGCCATAATGTATGGTTTACTATAAACAAATACCAGTAACTCACATTACATATATCAACTGTGTGCGCTAAGCTCATGCCATGAAGCTCGACATCTATGGATGCAATTTAAGCAAATAAAGGACGTGTAGATGTTCAAACCGTTAAACATCTAAATTGCTCGACATGTATGCAGTCGTTATTTCAGTACAGTCGAGAAATAATGAGAGGCTAGACTCACCGATCAGGGATTGTGTCGAATACCGAAAGATGTTTTATATTTATACACACCGCCGCTTCCATCAAACGGTACATTTTGTAATCCGCTTAGTCAAGAGATTAACAGTTCATGATAATGGGCAATGGAAGGGTTATGTTACCTTGGCACATGTAAAAAGGAGATGATAATTGAAAACACTATGTGTCAATAAAATTAACCATTGTATCGTGAAATAGCTTTTGAGTACTTAAAATCCATACGTAGAAAAGATGTGATATAAATAAGTAATGGTTTGTAATGAGTATGTAAATAGATTTCGTAATCGTTGTATGCCATTAAGTCTGTGAACAAAGTATGAAACCAGTTTTGGTAAATCAAACTTGTTTATTGTGTTGGTAATGATATTGCAAAATCAAGTACTGTAAACCAAGTGTGTAGAATGTATGTAAGAAAGATATTGTAAACAAAGATGTAAAACAAGGTTGTATCTGAGCATGTTTTTCCCCGAAGAGGATTTGTAAAGTAGAAATGTAAACAAGGAAAGAGGGGATATAAACTCACTTCGATGATGAGAATGATTGGCAAAGAATGTACACATTGGAGTACAAGAACAACAGAAACTGGAATGGCTCTATCAGAAGTTGCTCAGCTTAAACTTAACGGTTTGTTATATCCCTACTTGCCTAGGATAATGCATTTGGTTGTTTTTCGATGAAGGAAGTTACATCACGCGTAGACTCGTTTGTGTAGAGTATAGGTATGTAGAGTTTCTAGGACACGTTGATAAAAGATTTAGATTTAAAGTTGTAATAGTTTGGTGGTTGGTTAAATAAATAAATTAAAAAGTAAACGCCAAGTGTGTAATATATTCCGTATATATTACATAATGAAAAATGACCAAGTGTATAATTCACATCGTGAATTATATAACAAGATACACACCCAAAAGTATAACTCGAAGCGTATTTAGTACACGACATGTTTTATATTTAAAAGGTGACAATTAAAATAAAATGGTCTAATTATATAATACCTTCCAAGTATTATATAAGAAAGGTGATAAAAATAAATGACACTAAATAATTTGACACGCGCCCGAATATCCTCAAATAATTTAGCAGAAAGTTCTTTTATAAACATAAACGCACGTTTTAAAGTTGTGGACTAGATTGATGAAATCTCTAAAATTATAGCTTACGTTTGATTATCGGGTCATCGCGATTTAAAAATTCTTAAGACATTTCAAGATAATAAATAAAGTAGATTTGTAAAAATTTACTAAACGTAGCAATTTATAAAAATCCCGTCATGACCTATTCGTTTATTTAACGTTTTCCATATTAACAAAAGTTAATTATTTTCCCTCAATTCAATCCATGTTGCAATATACTTGCGTGTTTAAATTTCCATATCTATATATATAAACGAATTCAAAATAAGTAAAACCAAACGCCCTATATGGGCTGAACCAAACACCCTAGTTTGACTGTTTTCCACAGAACCAAACGCCCCTATTAAGTTGTAAAAAGCAAAACCCAGAATAAATAAATAACACTTTTATTTAATCATTTAAACCACCATTAGTTCCGTTTTATAATTTATAAATCTCGTAAAAGTTTTATTAATCGGTTATTATAATTCTGTTATCCCAAACGCACCCTCGTGCGGTTTCACTCAACCAAACGCGCCCTACTTTCTGAAAACAACCCAAACACTCCTGTATGGATTTCTGCCAAACCAAACGCCCCTATGGCAGTTTATAACAAAACCAAACGCATCTTATTTGGTACCCCGACCAACCCACGCACCCTCTTCGATGAAACCACAACACAACCGCGGCCCTTTGAAACAACCAAACGAACACCCTCCTCGGGTGGCTGCCGAATTAAACCAACGCACCCTCGAGGTGCGAGACATTCCAAACGCAGCCCCGTTGGGCTGTTTTAATACCAAACGCACCCTCAATTGGTGGCTGACCACCAAAGCAAACACCCTTGCTGCATTTTATAGCAGCCAAACGCACCTTCGGTGCTAATTCGTTTTAAACCAAATGCAGCCTTGTGGCTGCTTTCATAAACCCAATGCACCCTGGTGTTGCAGGTGGTGGCTTCGGTGTGATGGTGGTGGTGATGGTGACGAGATGATGATGACCTAATCTGGTCGAGGACCAACCGGACGCACCCAAATGGTTATAAAACCCAACGCACCCATTTCTGGTGATGTGACGAGCGAACAAACGCACCCTTGTGCATTGAAATACCACACGCACCCCTGGGAGGTGGCGGTTGTGGTGGTGGTTTTGGTGGTGGTAGCGCGTGGCGGGGAGTGAGTGAGTAGATCGGATAGATCCGGGACGGATCTATCTTTTCTATAATTTTTGGGTTCGCCGGAAAAAGTGGCCTGAAAAATTATTCCGGTGGCCGGCGACGGCTGATGGTGGCCGGAGGGTGGTGGTGGTGGTCGCCGGAAAAGAGAGAGGGAGAGTGACAAGTGCATATATGTGTGTGTGGTTTATAAGAAAATGAAATGAAAAATATATAACTTTTATATATATATAAAAAGTTATAAACAAAAGTGACAACTTACAAACAGATGGGGGGTAAATGGTGTAAGTTTTTAATATAGTTTTGATAATTATCGGTTCGGGACTCGTTTGAGCGACTTAACGGACGATTCAATTCTCGAAACTTGCGCCATTGCTTTCCAAATCATTTTTCCGATCGAAACGAGTATTTATTTGATAGTATTTCATAAGTATTTTTATAACATTTATAAAAATATCTATTATTTATTTTGTGACTCGGTTAAAATAAAAATGACTTTTAACTCGAATATTCACGTTTTCAACAAACACTTTTAATTAAATTGCTAAGTATTTTATTAAATATTTTTATTTAATAAAACGTTATAATTAAATATAATTTAATTATTTTTGTGTTTCTAAAATCTTGCGAAGGCATTTCAGTCACCTTTTTGTCTGTTTTCGTGGGTCTCGGTCAAACTAAAAGTTGTCAGGAATGTCGTTTTAACATCAAATTGCATTAGAGTCCGAATAATGAAAACGAGCAAAAGCGTTATTTAGTGAGTCCGTTTTTGATAAGTCACACTTAGGAATAAAAATCTATATTTTCTCGTTTTTCAAATCAAATAGTAAAAAAAAATATATAATTTGTACTCACGTAAATGTAATTATAAATATGATTTTTATTATATTGAAATATGTTCGCGAAATTTTACCAGTTAAGACGCATAATTGTTTTTATGTACGTTAAAAGATCAAAAGTCCATTAAAAGTAAAATCGGACCTGAAAAGTCACAATTTAAAATAGTCATTTAAAATTTCAAAAATTGTCGGATGTTACAGTACCTACCCCTTAAATAAATCTCGTCCCGAGATTTAATTTGTGTTAACCGTTTGTGTGACCAAGAAAAGATTTAAGATTTAATAAACCAGTTCTAAACAAGACGTTGATACTTTATTCAGCAAAATTTGATGTTTCGACACTTCTCCATAATACCATTTTTTTTGCCAAGTTTTGACCAGGAATTTAAATCCATCAAAATAGTATCAACCAAAAATACATCACAGATTCTCTCATGATTGATACCGCGTTATAAAGAAATCTCTTAATAGGTGAAAAGCATCGATGGAGAAAGTGTAGTCGCGTGAGCATGTCTGTATAAAGTTTCAACTGTTCAAGGACGAAGTCTCGTTTCTGATATCCGTAATGTTTGATGATTTACATCAAACAAGGCTTATGGATGTAAGTATTCAACTTACTTGGCAGTACTAGGATGTATCATGACTTAAATTGTTGTACTATTGGTCCGTAATGAAAAAAACAACTATCTCTTTCGTCGATAGGTGTTTATCTGGTTTATTAGGGGTTGCATTACCTATTTGAAAAGGTTGTATCAGTCTGGAGACCGCTCCCAGGACCCAACAACAGGCGACCATAAACGTCAATACTATAACAAATGTGATGGATGCCGAGAATTAGGACATTTCGAGAAACAATAATACCCAGAATAAAGTTTAAATAAATGAGAGGAAGAAGCTCCATGATAGAGCTATGCGATAGACGGCGGATTTTGGTACTCAGTCGTTTATTTTCGATGAATCACTCCATTAGCTCAAGTGAAAACAATTCTGTTAGTTCTAACGAACAGTTCGAGATCGCAAGGATTAGACAACGGCAAAAAGTAATAACTCAAGAATGAGATAAGGTAGTTCCAAGTGAGGCATTAAGATTCTGCTGATGGCAAACACTATTGTGCTTCTAAAACTTTTAACGAATTCCGGTGAATATCGGTTCGAGTTTCCATACTCGTGTATATTTGATACCAATAAGCCCACTCATTATAATTTTTTTATTTGCATAAAGAAGCGACCCAAATTATGTACAATAATGAATAGATAAACTTTATGTTTCGGTGATTTACAATTTTCTTATTAACCGAAAAGGCGTCCTAATCCTTTTTAAATAAAGAATTATAATCATCCTAACTTAATAAGTTTTCTGATGCAACACGTGTACACAACAAAGTTTTCAAGGTGTGGATGACATGACGATGGCATGTCTCTACTGAGTATGGACGAATGATTAATCTCGTCTTACGGAGAACGAGAGCGAACAATCAGGGAAATCGACATAGAGTTCAAGGCAGTTAATGAGTACTTGATTTAAAGTAAACAAGATAAGGGTCATTATGAACGAAGTCACATAACAACTATCAATATAAATCCTCCTAATTACAATCCCTAGAGCCCAAACAAGACTTTTAATACATAAATCATACATAATCACATGCAAACAAAAATTATGAGACGGCTTTCGCTGTAATACGATATTGTAAAAAGTATATGAAAAATATTTCTTGAGGCCACTTTTTAACTACAATTCTGAGGAACGAAGTGAGACCATTGTGCAACCCACAATGTCTTAAAAATATTATGGTATTTATATAAATAACTATTATATAAATAATGTACGATATACGCAAAGAGATGTAAACATATATATATTATATATATGTACGTCATGTAAGCACACAATGGAACAAGTAGTGTAAGCACATAAGCAAGTAGTGTGTATGCACTTTGAAAAGTTTTGATGTGATCAATGTTTGTAAAAACGGTTTATAGACAAGGGTAAAATATGCAAAAACCTAGTTCTCTATAACCTTGGCTCTGATACCAATCAGTAACACCCCCGAAAATTAGTTCGCAGCGGAAATATGTCGGGAGTGTTACATCATATACAACACACAGAGATACAGAGAACGACCACTACCATGTCGTTTGAAAAGTAATCACGTGATTTTTCTTGAAATAATGATAATAACATTTGTCCCCATAATTGCATCCACAGTGGAAAAGCTTTAAAATAGTACAACGAGATTTGATCATTTCTATGTAAGGATAAAATCCATAAAATGAATATCTGTCAAATTTAGACTCACAATGCACACAAGTAAGGCCAAGCATCTAATTCACCTGAGAAAAACATGCTTAAAAGTGTCAACATTAAAGTTGGTGAGTTCATAGAGTTTTGTAAGTATAAATGTAAATGTTGGAATCCAAAGATTTAATAAAGTAATGAAAGGAATATTTTCAATCTTAAAATAAACTCCAAAAATGTAGAGTAAAATAGACCAAAAGAGTCTAGTGTTTATTTGCTTCACACGCAATATAATGAAAAGTGTTCAGAAATTAGTAATGTTCAATAAGTAGTATGGACAGTGAGATCGTTGATTTTCCAAAATGTATGGGTCTACTATAACAGATACAGTACCACATAAATAATATCTATTGTTGCGCTAAGCTCATGACACTGAAGCTCGACATCTATGTATGCAATTTAATGCAAATAAAGGCCCGTGTAGATGTTCAAACCCGTAACATCCAAATTTTCCGACAATGTATGTCATATTCGTGTATAATACATCGGCCGAAACTATGAAGCTACGCACCCGAATAGGGGATGTCAATCCCAAATAGATCTATTTATACACTCGCGCTTCCTCAACCGGTCCTCCGGTCAAGAATTTAACAGTTCATGATAATGGCCCAATGTGGGTTATGATACTTAGGCACATGAAAACATGAGATAATATCCGAAAACAACTTGTGTCCAATAAAAAATTAACCATTGTAAATTCCGTAAATAGCCTTGGATTACTTTAAATCCATAAGTAGAAAAGAGTGTGATATAAATCAAGTAATTGAGTTTGTAATGAGTACGTAAACAATATCTAAACGTGTATCCAGATGAGTATGAGCGCGAAGTAATGAAACCAAGTTTTGAAATAACCTGTAATTGTGCTTGTAAATGAATTGCAAAATCAAGTGACGTAAACCAAATGGTGTAGAATAGAATGTAAAAAGATATTGTAAACGAATATGTAAACAAGTTGTATGAGCATGTAATCTCCCCCGAGATTTGTAAAGTAAATGTAAAACAAGTGAAAGAGGGGCTAATAAACTCACATCGATGTTGAAGAACGATGCGGGAATGTACACATTGAGTACAAACAAAACAGAAACAGAAACGGCTTCGACCATAGAAGTAGCGGTTTATCTTAACGCTTATGACCCACTATCCTAGGATGATGTACTGTTTTCCGATGATTGAGCACTGGTAACGTGACACTATGATAAAAGATTTAGATTTTAAAGTTGTAATAGTGTGGTGGTTGGTTAAATAAATCAAAAGTAACAGCAAAGTGTTAATATAATTCCCGTCATAATTACATAATGGAAATTGACCGAGTATATAATTCATATTGTGAATTATATAACAAGACGCACAACCAACAGAATGACTCAAAATATAATATGCGACATGTGTCACATCCAAAAGGTGTCAATTAAAATAATATGGTCCAATTATATAGTACTTTTCGAGTATTATATAAGAAAGATGATAAAATAAATAAAACTACATAATTTGACACGCGCCCGGATATCCCCGAGTGATTTAGTAGAAAGTTTTGTTATGAAAATAAACGCACGTTTTAAAGTTGTGAACTAGATTGATGAAATCTCTAAAATCATAGCTTATGTTTGATTATCGGGTATTCACGATTGAATATTTCTTAAGACATTTCAAGATAATAAATAAAGTAGATTTGTTAAAGCTTACTAAGCGTAGCAATTTATAAAAATCTCGACATGACCTCATCGTTCCTGTAACGTTTCCCATATTAATAAAAGTTAATTATTTTCCCTCCGTTGAATCAATCCGTGTTGCAAACCAAAACACACCCCTCAAGGTTATTACAATCAAAAAATGAAGATAATAAATTTAGTATTTATTTAACCATTCCACCATTTAGATCCGGTTTTTAATATTTTATAAGACCTTATGTTATATTTATTAGTTGGTTTTTATACATAAACTTATATAAGTATATTATATAAGACCATCATAGTATATATGTAGTATAATATAAACATGTATGCATATCATGAAAGCATATAGCATAACCAACTAATGCAACTCAATAGTGTATGTGTCCCGTGAAAAACTTTTGTATGATGCAATGTTTGAAAATGGTTATAGTCCAAGTAAAAACATTTGACCTGGTTCTCTATAACCTAGGCTCTTGATGCCAATCTGTAACACCTCCAAAATGGGTCGCAGCGGAAATATGGGTTGGCGAGTGTTACTTCATAGATCAACAGCATGAGATAAGAGAACGACCTCTATATGAGTCGTTAAAATTGATACATTGGCTTAAATAGACTTGTTTGTTATAATAGCCGAAGCTTAAATAGTTCATCCATGAAAAGTAAAGATTTTAAGACATAACAAATATTCCCAAAATGTAATGCATCCAAATCTTTATAGTAATGACTCCAAAATGATGACCACCAATGTATCCTTGTTTCTCGTACCTTATTGACCTGAGAAAAACATGCTTTAAAACGTCAACATAAAGTTGGTGAATTCACAGGTTTAGTAAATGTATAAAATAGGACTACAAGATTTCCAATGTAAGACATGTAACACATACAATATCTTAAAA
The DNA here is from genome assembly GCA_026074375.1 of Tanacetum coccineum. Lineage (NCBI taxonomy): Eukaryota > Viridiplantae > Streptophyta > Magnoliopsida > Asterales > Asteraceae > Tanacetum > Tanacetum coccineum. Next base: position 11,135 of record BQNB010172429.1, read on the forward strand.
GTAATTACGAGTGCACTAAGTTCATGACACCGAAGCTCGACATATATGTATGCAATTTAATGCACTAAATGTGCCCATGTAGATGTTCAAACCCGCAACATCCAAATTGTTCTGACATGTATACGTTCGTTGTTTCAGTACTGTCGAAACTGATGAGCGCTACTCACCCGAACGGGGATGTCAATCCCAAATAGATCTATTCATAACATTCGCGCTCGCTTAACGAGCAATTGACAGTTCATGAAAAGTGGGCAATGTGGGTTCGTACTTAGGCCAACTAAGTAATGTGTTTAAAAAGAGTACTTGGTCCTGATGAACAGTAACTTTTACTGTTCATCACAGTTTATAAAACTATTTTTATAAAACTAATTATTTGTAACTTAATTAAATCATAATTCGTTCGTTATAGTTCCGTTTCTCGAGATCCTTATGTCCTTGGATTAGTATTAAGAAAATTTATCAAAATATTAAATTTATAAAATTTAAATCCCTGATGAACAGTAGTATTTACTATTCACAGCAGTTTATAAAAATATTTTTATAGAATTAAATATATATATATCTTGTAAACTACGTAACTAATTCGTTATAATTCCGTTTTTCGAGTTCTTTATGTCCGTGGGTTCGTATTAAGGAAAATTATCAAAATATAAGATTTATGAGATTTTTATATCTGATGAACAGTAAAAGTTACTGTTCATCACAGGTTATAAAATTATTTTTATAAAGCTAATTAAATATAACTTGTAAATTCCGTATCTTGTTCGTTATAATTCCGTTTTTCGAGTTCTTTATGTCCGTGGGTTCGTATTAAGGAAAATTATCAAAATATAATATTTATACAATTGATGAACAGTAACTTTTACTGTTCATCACAGTTTATAAAACTATTTTTATAAAACTAATTATTTGTAACTTAATTAAATCATAATTCGTTCGTTATAGTTCCGTTTCTCGAGATCCTTATGTCCTTGGATTAGTATTAAGAAAATTTATCAAAATATTAAATTTATAAAATTTAATCTACTGATGAACAGTAGCATTTACTATTCATCTCAGTTTATAAAAATGTTTTTATAGATTATATATATATATATATCTTGTAAACTACGTAACTAATTCGTTATAATTCCGTTTTTCGAGTTCTTTATGTCCGTGGGTTCGTATTAAGGAAAATTATCAAAATATTATATTTATACAATTTATACCCCTGATGAACAGTAACTTTTACTGTTCATCACAGTTTATATAATTATTTTTATAAAGTTAATAATATATAACTTGTAAATGTCGTATCTTGTTCGTTATAATTCCGTTTTTCGAGTTCCTTACATGCTCACGATCCTTATGAAGAGCACTAGTTTTATAAAATATAAAACATAAGATTTATAATTCGAATTTCAAAAATATATATAAAGACATAATTAGGGTTTCTAATTAAACAAGTAATTTACAATCATTTTAATTAGGAACCTTGCACCATTAATTTACCAAGTGTTGTACCGTATATTTCACATGTATTTAGTCCACTAATTGTCCATGTCCTTTGTCCATATGAAAACATCATATACTTTATATAACTTTAAAATAAAACTAGGTGGTGATTAACTAATGCAACAAATATGTAAACAATAGGAAATTAATAAACGAGTATTGAAAACTTTAAATAGACCTTATAGGAATCAAGTAGGATGATGAACACAAGATGTAAACCACAATCAAGCCTTTAAAACCAAAACCCTAATCAAGAAAACCCTAAATATGTTTTCTTGATTATTCCTTGTTAAACCCGAATCCAAGCTTCCCAACACCTTGAGTAGTCTTAGGTAGTCTTAGGATGAACACTTGAATGCTTGGAATACCTTGGATGCAAAAGAAAAATGAAACCCTAATAAATTAAGGTGTGCCGTGGGTTTTAAGTGGGAAATGAGAGAGTATTTGCTTGATTTTTCTTGAATGAGAGTGAAAGAGTAATAAGGACTTAAGGCTTTCATTATATAGTGCTTAGGAAACTAGTAAACCACCTTAAATCTAAACCATGGATGTATAAGTGGTAAAAGGACAAGCTTGAAAGAGCTCTCCTCCTCCCAAGGAGGAGGCCACGGTTTAGGAGGGGGGAGGGTACAAGGGATTTGACAATTACTTGAAACATGAGCTTAGGGTACATTATGTAAGATATAACATGTTGTAGGAAAGGTTTAAAAGAGATTAAATGATTTATTTCATGGGTATGAGCTCATATCCGGTTCTAAGATGGTATAAGTGAGGAAAATAAATAAATTTTGAGTATTGGGTATAAACGTGGGTATTTGTTTAAGTGTAGGTGGGT
>BQNB010172430.1:3402-13462 GCA_026074375.1 Tanacetum coccineum
TTTGGTCAAAACCGGGTTTGACCGGTTCGGTTTTCGGGTTGGAACCGGTTTCCGGTTTGGGAACCGGTTTTTTTGCTCACACACTTCTACATAAATGGTCATTTTTGTTATCTATCAAGGTTATAAATAGCGTGAGGCTTGGCGTAGCGGCATGGCCAAGCCTCAAGCTTTAGTGTGAGGCGTGGCGACATGGCGTTTTAAAGCGTAACTTAAGGTGGCAAAACATATTTATAGATTTATAGAGGTATATCATATTTTATTTTATAATTATATGAGTGGTAAATATTACTATTAAATTCAATCCTTAATCTAAAATATTAGTAAATCCAAGTCCAAATCTCAAATATTAGAAAATCCCCTAAACACTTCAAAAAAACTCGCCACGCCTTACGCCTTTGCCCGCCTTTTTCACACCTCAACTCACGCCATGCCTAGAGTCGACGCCTTGGTCTATTTCGTAACGTTTTGGCGCTGCCATGGCGCGCCTTTTAGAACCCTGCATGTATCTCATTCTAAGTAAAGTTCTTTCATTCGTCGAAGCTTGGCGGCACAGATTTGAATTGTCTGTGGGATGTGGGATCACTAGGGTCCCTAGGACTTGAATCCTGCTAGTTTTGTTATACCTTTTTCACATCAAGTTTTCTCTACTTCTCTGATCATTTCTTCTCATTCCGAAGTTGAATGTGTTCTATCTTATATCAGCAAAGAAAGATGCTCCTTTGCCATTCTCAAAACTAGTTCCAGATAATAAATATCCTCCAAAAATTCCCACTAGATATTGCAATTGTAACCCATTTGCTTATGAATGGATTAATTTGGTTTATGTCTTATCTTAAGCGGGTCAAATGAGCTACAAATATTCAGTTGAGAGTAAAAGGGTCAAGTGGGTTGAACGGGCCAAAAGTTGCCCAAACTGTTTATAACTGCATTCAGTAATACAACCTCCTAAATCACGTATGCTAAAGTAAAGTTAGATTAATACCGATATATAATCGTATTTAACACTATTTAGTAATTTCGTATTTTAAGAATTTGGACAAAAAGTTAACTTCTGCAAACCTGACCCGTGCAAGAATGACACTCGTTTTGGCCTGTTACACAATCTGCCAATCATACAACCTCTTGTCTCCACCATTATAAAGAGCTGACTTCAATCCTGCTGCTAGACTAGCTGTATATAATCTCATGTCCGGGGTGCCTACATGCATACACATGTACATAACTATATACATTATCTGTTTGACATACTTAAGGTTATTGTATTCAGGATTTTTTGGGGAAGTTTTTCGTGGAATATGGAATGGAACAGAGGTAGCAATAAAAGTTTTTTTGGAACAAGATCTAACAGCTGAGAACATGGAAGATTTCTGCAATGAAATATCTATTCTCAGGTATATTTGTGGTGGATGATTTTAACAGTCATGTATTTATTTATATACTCGTCTAACTCCTCTTCCTTTTCTTCCTTGTGGTTTTTGACAGCCGTCTTCGACATCCAAATGGTATGTAATTCTCCTTTTTTATGTATATATTTTGGTACAGGTGGAAACTGGGCCGGTTGGGTAATGGGTCTGAATTGGTAATCTGTATCTGCGGCTTAAACAGGTTGTGTCAGGTTGGGCGGGCTGTGAACCATTAAAAATACATAATGTGTTGAAATTTGATTGCAAAAATAATATTTAAAGAACTTAATCCTTTTTAAGATTTTGAAGCTTTTTTTGGGTTACCATGGTTTCCGACCTCTTGGCCGACTAATTATTGGGGTTTAAAGGGGTTTAAACACACCGCCACACATACTCAAACTGGGTAAACCCCTCCCTTAGGGCAGCAATTGAACTTGAGACCTCTCACATGTGATGATATTCACAAGCCTTTTGCCACTAGGCCACCCCTGGGTGGACTTGTTTGAACTTTGAACCATCTGATCCTTTCTCTTCGCAGTTGAATCCTTTAGCTTTTCCTTTTTGACCTTATACAGATAAATCATAAACCAACTAATAAATGGGTAAACTGCGACCTTTTTTCTATGTTTTGATTTTTGAATAATTGTTGTATAAAAATCTCAAATTGCTCAACCAAGTAATGTTAACTCTTGACAGTTAACTACAAATAAAGCCTTAATGGAAAGTATATAGGATGCAAATAAACTTGTACTTAGAGTTTTAAATACTACTCATGATTTTGTGACTGTTCTCTAAGTTGATGTAATTTAGAAAATTTAAAATAAACTGACTAAAATATTATTTGATGAATTGTGCAGTTATACTGTTTCTTGGTGCCTGCACCAGACCTCCACGCTTATCGATGGTTACTGAGTATATGGAGAGGGGATCATTGTATTACTTGATTCATTTAAGTGGTCAGAAGAAGCAACTCAGCTGGCGTAGAAGACTTAAAATGCTTCGTGATATATGCAGGTTGGTCAGTTATTGACTTTTCAAATGTCTTTCAAGAGTAGTCCGTCATCATATGGTATTTTATTGCTGTCCACTTAATGTTTGATGTGGAGAAGATAGACAATGGGATTTTAGTCTGTGTCCACTTAATATATGATCTCACTTCCATCTTATTCGTATTTCTTGTTGCATGTTATGAAGAGGGTTGATGTGCATACACCGAATGAAGATAGCTCATCGTGATATAAAAAGTGCAAATTGCCTGGTGAATAAGCATTGGACCGTAAAAATATGTGATTTTGGGCTCTCAAGAATGATGACGGAATCACCTATGAAAGATACCTCATCAGCAGGCACTCCTGAATGGATGGCTCCAGAACTTATCAGAAATGAACCTTTCACTGAAAAGTGTGATATTTTCAGTCTTGGAGTCATCATGTGGGAGTTGTGCACTCTCAGTCGGCCCTGGGAAGGTTTGCCGCCTGACCGGGTAAGTTGCATCCACTCATCACCTAATTTTGATTAGACTAGACGAATACTCGCGCAAAGCGACGGTGTATATCGGCAAATAAGTCTATGGGTTACAAACGAAAAATGATAAAAGTTGTGGCTCCACCCTTGATGCAAAACTTATGGGTTCTATTTGTAGTCATTGCGAGAAAAAAAGTCTATGGGTTACAAACGAAAAATGATAAGAGTTTAATGATTAAACAATATTTAAACTATTAATTTAGTGGTAGATGTTGTTATCATTCTTAATCAAGGCTATAATAGTCCACTAACATTACTCAATTTTAAGCTTTTAAGTTTTCAAGAAATAATTTTCACTCTATATATATATAGTAGAGAAGAGAAGAGATATATGGTCATTTAAGGAGAGGTTATTAGAGCTGGCGAAAGGGCCGGTAGGCCAAAACAGATTCTGGTCAAAATGAGTAATTACTGCTAAATCTTTTTTGGAATATAATGACTTATGGTTTAATGCCTAAAAAACTTTGGGAAACTGTGTCAAATTTGCCACATTTAAATGTTATTTGGCCATATTCGTTGCCCGTGCGTATGTTTCAGTTGTGAAAACAGGACTTTTTATCTGATAGCTGCGGTAAAAATCATAATTGTGCATGAACTTTTAAGCAAAATTAAGTATGCTCTCTTTCGTGGAACCAGTCTTATGTGTTCTCAAAGGAGCCTAATGTTCAATGGTATGGTGTTCAGGTCGTATATTCTGTCGCCAATGAAGGCTCACGATTGGACATCCCTGAAGGTCCACTCGGCCGGCTAATTGCTGGTAACTGTTCTTCGTCTTATCTGTTGAATGTCTTCACTATTCTCATAAAACTAAATTGACTAATTTTCAAGTTCAATTTTATGGATCAAAATAAATTCAGTAAATAATTTTGTCGGTTACAGAATAGGCCAATAGGGTGAGTTGGGTGACAACTTGAAATGGGTTTATTAGGGATGATAAATTCTGGGAGGTGATTTGTATGCCACCAAAGTTACTTTACACATCACATGGTACAATAAAACACAACATGACAACAAGCCTTGATGTGTGTGGAGTAATTTTGGTAGTGTACAAGTCCTCTATAAAAACTTTGGCCAGGTCAAAACCGGGGGGGGGGGGGGGGGGGTCGGGTTGGCATTTTTTTTTCTTTACCATAACTGAATTTAAATTGCACCTGCTAATTCTATTATTTCTAATAAAGAGTAAAATATAAATTTCTTGAAGTGGAGATTGCCGTTGTTATATTTAACGGGGCTTATTCTTGCAGATTGCTGGGCAGAACCGCAGGAGCGACCAAGCTGTGAAGTCATTCTCACTCGTCTACTGGACTGCGAATATGCCCTTTCTTGATCCATATAGATTGGAATGAGACTATTATATATAAGTTAAAAAAGAAAGAAAAAAAGACATAGGAGAGGTTTTACAAAACTATTATCGGCTCGAGTTCTTGACTTCTGTATAAATCCAGTTTAATTGGAACAAAATACTGGTTACCATTACAATTCTCAATCACAAAACTATTTTAAGACTTCATAACGTCTCTTGTTATCTTTCTCACCGAAAGTTTACTTCAAGTTCTTAATTTTTGTGAGTTGTCGCAAAATATTGAGGCGGCAAAGTGAAAAATGAGTAAATGGTCAAACGTGCGTTACAAGATAATTTGATCTTTTTAATACTGTAAACTAATTACAGAAGCTGTGTGCATCAACATAGACCGAATGATTCTTGGACCCATTTGACATTATTTTCAGCTAATTTTTTTGCTTTGACCCATTGAGATAGATAGCCAATAAACATGTCTAAAATGTTATACCTTGCACACACCAAGTAGGTCTCACCTGTGAACGTTCATTATCTCAACTCACGAGCATGAACAATAAAATTAGAGCATCTGCTAGCATACAATTGACACAACGAAGTCTTGATAACATAACATGGAATATAAATTGAACTTGTAAATCATGTATTACATTCAACGTATTATTTTATCAGGTACATCTTATTTTAAACTCATACAAGAAATCTACTACTTTTTTAGTCCTCAATCTGTCGCCTATTCAATGCATCTTCAAATCGACTACACGAATCTGCTCTCATCTCAGTACTCATATCATTCTCAGGTGCTGGATAATAATCTTCTCTAAGCTGAACATCTCTCAGATTTGGAATCCTCAAAAGGAACATCAAAAAGTGCTCATGAGCCGTCCCATGAATAAATAGTTTCCTCAACATAAGACACTCTTGTAACAACCCCGCTGCAGGTAACGACAAACTCCTCTGGTTAACATCTTTATCTTGTGGAGGCCAGTAATCAAGTTCAATCAGGCTCAAATCCCCGATCCCAAACAAATAAAACCGTTCCCATAAGCTCAAATCCATGTGACCCGATGGTGCAGTATGTGCATAACCAGTCGTGTCACCGCAGTCTAATTTCATCTTTGATAGTTTAGGGTATAACGCTAAAGATCTCAACCCGAATTCCCTATGAGCGGGTTTTGGGAGATACCTGCAATCACCTTCAATTTTGATACAAATCTCCTCCAAATTGGGACAATTTTCGAGCCCTGATGATAACAATGGTGTCAAAAGCTCACCAACCGGAAACCAAAGAGATAGATGCTCAAGTTTTTCCCATGTTTTTTCTTGAAACTCATTGCTAGAATCATTCAAATCAAAATCAAGTTTCTGTTTTTTCCTCTTACTACCCAACTCATCATCAAAATCATTTTCGGTTTCAATCTCGTGGAGATCATCTAACTCATCAAAATCATCCCAAATACAATCAATATGAAGCTTACGTATCCGACCCTGGATTGGCTCCAATGCTTTCAAAGATGACTTTGCACCTAAATTCATACAACACGAGATCTTAACTTCAACCAAAGTCCGACTCAAAATACAAACAAAAGTCCTCATTCCTCTACCTGTAATATTCTTACACCCTTGAACTTCAAACTTAGACAGCTTAGAACACCCTCTCGCAATTGCAATCAAACCCATATCAGTCAAATCAGCTACATTCCTGATCGACAACGATTCAAGCCGTTGACACAACGCAACCCCATCCAACTTCGACTCAACTGGCATTGAAATCCCATGAAAATTCCCAATTTTCAAACACTTCAACTTTAAACATTTCGAGTTTAATATCTCCAAAGCAGGACCACTATCTCTAACATTATGACAAACATCTAACATAAACTCTTCCAACAACGGAAGCCCGGAAAACATTTCAATCAAAGTCGGAACCGTAACACTTGCATCATCCGTACTAAAACCTTGCGTCTCCGGATCCACTCTAGCGTTCACCAACGCCGACGGATCCGCAAGACACAAAACCGACAACTTAGGACAATTAACCGGAATCAAACCTAGCGTTTCATCTCCAACAAACCCAACATAACTAGGATTAAACAAACAAACAATATAAAACTTCTTCAAATTCGGACAACATTTCGTGATCGCCTCAACTTCTTCACCTTTAAACCCATCCGGTATCGAAGGGTTCAAAAGATTCAAACAAGTAAGCCTACTCGCAACCAACGGAAAACTTCTCAACACTATAGGAACATCATCAGTCCAGCAATAAAAACTCGACAAATCCAAATCAACTAAATCCCTACAGTTCTCAAAAACCGGAGAAATATCGTCTCCGGGGGCAACCTGGCCTGGCCGCTGATGCCATCTGACTAACTTAATCTGACGGATCAGCGGCCAGTGAGGAGCAAGAACCCTAATAGCATTAGGGTTCCTAGAATATATAACAAGTGAAACTACATTAGGAAAAAGGTTACTTAAAAGCTGCGCAAAAAGCGCAGCAGGGCCGGGGCCACCCGACAAGAGCGGGTGGCCCCAAGGTGATAATAAAGACAAGTCTAAATGAGAGACAGGTCTAAAACATGAAGGGAGCATAAAAAGGTCACGTGCGTTGCCACGTAGGGTTAAAGTGTCACGTGTGGACCTGTCTAGTGAAAGCCATTTATGGGAAACTAAGCTGGCGGCGTTGCGGCTGCGGGTGTTGGAGATGGCGGCGATTATGTTGGAAAGGATGACGTCAGGGATGTCGTTGATTGTTGTGGTGGTGGAGGAGGAGGACATTTTTTTTTTCTTTCTTTTTTTAGGTAGTGTTGGAGTGAGTGTTTTTTGTTTGGTTTTGTTTGATGGATGTGATGAGTTTAGATAAAGGATAGGGTTGTGAGGATAATATGGTATATATGAATGAATTTTCTTTTTCCAAAATTCTTTTCATTTTTTTTAGAATCGACCATCTAGATATATCTCACAAATGCTTCTAACAAAGCTTGAACACACAACTTCTAGGTTGGTGGAGAACTCACATACCATTAGACCAAAATTCTTTTCATTTGTGTAATGGTGTGAACGAGGTTATTTGCTCGTAAAAAGTTTAGGATCGAATCAGATCAATAACGTTTTGTTCTCGAGTCTTTTTCGATGGGAACATAAATCATAGTTAAAGAAAAGTCGAGAAAATAAGTGCAAAAGAAAGAAAGTTGCTCTTTTATTTCATGTTTTCGAATTGAAAGGAAATGAAAGAAAAATTAAAAAGCCGTGTTTTCGAGTTGAAGGAAAAGAAAAGAAAAAAAATTACGTAATTATAGTTGTCCTTTTACATACCTAAAGGATATACTAACACGATAAATATGAAATAACAAGCAAAATAGCTTGCGCGTTGCCAGTGGCGGAACCAAGAAATTGTATTGTGGGGGGCAATTTTTTTTCTTTCACAATAGCAACAAAATAAGGCGAAAAAACTAGGATAAAAATAAGGATTGTAATGAAAACTCGAGTATTGTCACTTAGAAAATGAAGAATTTTAAGGTTTTAAAGTGTTAAATGTTGTATTTTAGTGTGTGAGTGGGGGGCAATTTGATTTTGTGGTGGGGTGCACTTTAATAAAATGGTCAATAAAAAGAAAAATTTACATTAAAAACTGATGTTTTTTGGCGAATTATGAAGGGCACCGCCCCCCCATAATTTGCAAGTAGATCCGCCCCTGCGCGTTGCGATGGGCATAATTTTTTTCGAATCGATTTTGAACGAATATTGAGTGAGAATGTGTCCGCGCGTTGCAACGGAACCGGCTTGTATTCGACGTTTTTTTATATATATAGTAATAGTAATGAGGGTTATGTTGGTCATTTTCTAATAAATAGTTTCGATGTATATTACTTTCCTTCCAAATCCAGTCACATTTGGGCGAAAATTTTTGAGGGAAAAAGACTTTAGACTTCCGTGGCCTTTCTTCTCTCTTTCTTTTCAATTCTATTATCATAACTCAATAACACAATAATTTTCGGATTTCTTTTCACTCCTTCTTAGAAAAAACTTGAGAACGCAACAAGCTCGAGCCTAAATTTATGCTCATTTAATAATCGAACCCAAGGCTAAGCTTCATGTATGAAGATCGATTAGGCTTCGAGTCTAAACGAGTCTTAAAGATATGCAAGTATATATATTATGTATACGTATAGCTATGCATAAACGAGTCAAAATAAATAAACGAGGTCGAGTCTTGTGTGCTTAACGCGCTAAGTTTGTTTTATTATTTTTTTATATAATGCGTCATAGAATTAGTCGACCCCTAGCCAGTGACGTTTTTCACGAGCCGAGCTCAAGCTAAAAGGAAAAAATAAAAACCTTTAAAAAGACTAAAGGAGTAAAGATTTATAATGGGTAAGTAATTTTATATTAACTATCTTTATTTTTGCTACATATAAAGAGAAAATGTTAAAACTTTGATTTTGCGTTAAAGCTTAAAAACTTACAAAATGAATAATGTTATTTGACTAAAACACACTTACTTATAAAGGCAATAAAATTTATTAATTGTTTAAATAGTTAATTAGAATTTAATTCACAAACTTTTTACACTCTTACTTACGCTTATATATAAAAAAAATAAAAAAATAAATACATACACAAGCAAATCAAAATTACTATAAACTGTGATCGTTATGCGCGAATAATCATCTATTTTATATTAGTGCATTTAAGGTACTATTTTGTAAAATCTTAATTTTCTATACATACCTATTTTGAAAACTTGTGATCGCGTAATGCGAGTATTATGCATTGTTCTAAATGGTGTGTCAAGGAGTCGCTAAGGTGTGAGGCGTGACTTCCATGTTACAAAATGGACCAAGGCGTGGACTCTAGGCGTGACGTGAGATGAGGCTTGAAAATGCGCGATAAGACAAGCTAAGGCGTGAGATGTGACGGGGTTTTTAGATTCAACTTTGATAAACTTTTAAAAAAAATGAAGAATATTACATATAAGGATAGTTTCTTAACTTTATTCATTATGTACAACGCTTTATATAAACACAATATATATGAAATATGATATAAATATATAAATATTTTCATATTTTGTGCCGCCCACTCTAAAAACGCAAAGACTTCGCCAAGACCGCTAAGATATGAGGCTTAGTCATATCGTCACGTTACAACTCATGCTATTTATAACCTTGGTATTAGGTTAGTTATTTCTTTTGAGTTTAAGGGATGATGTATAAATGTAGTCTACAAATTTGGCATGTCTTTCTTTCTTTTCTTTTCTTTTTATTTTGATTTTCACTTAATTATGTTATAGTTAAAATTAATGAAAAAACAATTTATGTTCTTTTACATGTTCAATCGCCACCAAATGATCTAGTAGTAACCAACTGGGCTAGTTCAATTGGTCACAAAAAATAACCTTAGGGAGGTATCTTTGGAGAGGTCTTAAGTTCGAGTCTCATCATGGACCTTCAGGGGCGGAAATGAATAAAAACAGGAGTGAAGTTTATCCCTCAAACTAAGGTTCGAAGTTTGCATACTGCCCAATTGAATGTCAATATGAGCTTGAATTACTAACTACTAACTTGCTATTAAAAAAAAAAAATCTAATAGTAAGTTCATCTATTTTCTCACAATAGATTAAATGTTCAAACATCGTTACGTATACACATTTAAGGATGCTCAGAGAAAGGTCGGAAATGGTCTTGAAATTAGCCTAGTGATGTCGCATACATCTCAATCAAAAGGGCTCGTCCTTTCACGTAACTTGAAATGAGAACACCTCATCCGTTTATATATTTGTTTTCTTTAGTGTTTCAAGTATTCCATTTAAGAGTTATTACAAGTTTAAAACAGT
>BQNB010172431.1:0-13462 GCA_026074375.1 Tanacetum coccineum
ACGTGTCGAAAAATATATTGTCATTATCAAACTAATAATAAAATGAAGAATAACGTTAAGTGTCGAGTTTAGGTCACCAGTTGCGGTTATTGAGTCAACTTTGGTGTGTCGGGTCACTAAAAGACGAAATACCTTAAAAGACGAAATATTTTGAAAGATGTTTCCAAGTGTCGAGACTTGTCAAAACTTATAACTTTCGAGAGTACGTTTTGAAAAGGGTACGCCGTGTCTACTCATGCTCGGATGATCAGCTCTTGCGTTAAGCGTTATTCGTTGTACATCATTCTTAACAACAATTATATGCTAGGTTGTCGCTAGGACCGTGTGATTCGTCTTCACTTGATTGATTTCTTTTGATCCCCTATATAACAACACACAAATTTCACCAATATAATATCTCTCTGTTATATAATATATCACTTTTTCATAGGAAATTTTTTTGCTTTATTACATTTCCTGCATTACCAATATCTCAATATGCAACATTTCTTGCATAACTAAAGTTAACGAGCATTTTTAATATTCCATGATTTTTCCCGTGTTTTAGCCGAAACCGTGTCAAAATCGAGTTTTACACTTTATAAACCTTTAGTTAAATGTTAATACATGAGTTAATGTATTATAAATTTTGATAAAAAAAATGTAGCCAAACACCCTTTATTTAATTTGTTTTGAGCTCCTACTAAACTAAAAACCAAACACCCTCTTTATTATTTATTTTACTCCTACAAAACTACAAAACAAACACACTCTTTATTTTATTTTATATAAATGAAAGATTTGTAGACATAATCTTTTTCCTATTTTAATCATAATATAACTCAAACACTTCCATGATTTTCTTTTTCTCATTATAAACTTGAACCATATATAAAAAAGTTATACCTTCATTCAAACACTACCTAAAATATACACAACACAATCCAGTTAAAATAAGAAACCGACTTCTCTCCCTCCCCTCCCCCGTGGTCGACGAACAGTAACCCCAACACCATCACCATAGCCAAAAATCCAATTAACCACTTCCAATCTACTCTAAATCATTCCTATACAAACCTTTATTTTTATTTCTCATAAAATCAACCATGCAAGAACTTTTATTAAGTTCTTGATTTTTTTAAAGATTGTGGTTTTTGAAGATTTAATTAAATTGGGTATAATTGGTGCTATAAGGGTTCAATTGCAAGTGTTTCTACAAGGTTTTGATTGATTAAAAGTTAGGGTTTTGATAAAAAGGGTTTTGTTGTTATTGGTTTGGTTTCGGCAAATGTGGAAGAACAAGAGGGTTTGTGTTTGATCTACTTTCTTTCTTTTCCATTGTTTGTAAGTGTTTTCCTTACATATTGTATTGATTAATCGTTTTCCATGCATTTAGATCTCATTTTTTCTTAATTTTTGTAATGGATTTTCTGAGATTAATGATTTATGATGTTCATGGATGATTTGTGATGAATGATGTGGCATTAGACTTAGGTTAGGGTGTTTATAAACTTGATTTGATTGGATTTTTGAAAGTGGTTGAAGTGGTATTTTGGGACAAAAGAGTTTATCGTGTCGCGCCACATGTGACACCAGTGAATAACCCCACCCCACCCCCCCCCCAACCCTCCACACCTTTTCCCCCCCCCCCCCCCTCGGCCCCCTACACCCCCCCCCCGCCCCTTCTGTGATTTTATGATTTGGTTGGGTAAAGAAACATACAAGGTGTATGTGGTGTTTTGGATGGGGCGGTAACTCATCTGAATGACTAGTTTAACGCTAAAAATTAGTTAAATAATAGTCCAAATAGGTGACCCCCACCCCCTTGTTGCAGTTAGGTTTGTGTTTTATATGGGATATTTTGGCTTTAAATCCTAATGGTAGGTACATGAATGAATAGGTTAATATCTCAGGTCCTAGTGGCGAGTTAGGTGGAACTCCAACTCTTCTAGATGGTCGAGATACGACCAAAATCGTGAAAACAAACTTAGTGTGTACTCAGAATTTCTAATACAGATAGTTAGGCTTGTAACGAATTTTATTTGACTTGGAGGCTACTGGGTTTTTATATGGGTGAAGGGTACAACATATGAGGACCATGTGATTCTTTGGATAGAACCATAACCATTCCGGATGAATGAGTTACGACCAAAATGGCGAAACTAACTAGAAATTGCGTCCAAATTTTAAAACGAATATATCGTAAAAAATTTGAACCTAGGTACTGTTTTTCTAAAACTAAAAGTTGTAGATAATTTTAATAGGGACTTTAATCTTGCAGGTGTTTAAATAGGGGGTTCTAACTTGTTAAGGAATTGTGAGTTATGATTACAAAACGGAGGAATTAGTAGCGGGGATTTTTTTTTTTCAAAACTCAACTTGTGTACTTAAGGGTAAACTTGGTCATTTCACTTAGGAGTTTCTGGATACATTGGTGTGTTTGGTTAGATAACATCTGTAAAATGGTTCATTAACTTGATTGTAGGCCACCTTGTGTTCGTTTATATCCTATTCGGACTTTGTGTATAAGTCCATTAAGTCGGCGTATTGTGCATAAGTGGTATAGTGTCGGATTGCTTTAAACGGTTTAACGAGGTATAAACGGATTTTATATAAATGGTAATAACTGGTATATGTGGGTTTTATACTTGAATGGCTTTATTAGATCATGTCCTAATAGGGGGCTGGTTGATAATAAATTCTTACTTAGTTTATAAGTAATTAGAACGCCATATTCATGATCACGATTGATTTCATTGTTTCTTTTGGTTGTTTTTCGTCGTGTGCGTTTTTATTTCTTATAATAAGTTCACCATTTCTTCTAGGTGTACTTAGAGCGACCGTTGATTTCTCGCCATCCTTGATATAATTCAAGGATTACTTCTCCAACTTTACTTCTCACGGTGCGTTCATAGCCCATACTTTTCTCTTTTATTGGTTTTTCTTTAACAGGTTTCGATGCAGTTCATTAAACTTAGAGCAGTATTAGTTAAGCTAGTAATGTAATACATGTTTTGGACTACTGAATTTGTTTCGTAGTCTACTATTACTTAAATCTTGTGGTCTACTTATGAACATTTTTTGATTTATTGAATTACTACTTGGATTTTGGGAATAATATTTTGAAATGTTGTAACTCTGATATTTTATAAAATTTATCAAATGGTTGACTTTTCAAAATGTCTCACTTAGAGTCATTTTCTGTTACTTGTACTTTATGCTATGAAGTAGCACCCCAAGTGGTACTCCGCTTCCGCGTTTGTGATTTTCTGGGGGTGTTTATGGATCTGTATCAGAGCTCTTGGTTATAGAGAACTAGGTCTTTTCATAACCTCGATATTAATGTTTTCATAAATTTTTAAGAGTCTTTCACCGTGTCGATATCGTGCGCGCGATGCTATTGATCCCCTATAAGCTCTCTTTTGCATTTCTATTACTATTACATAGATAATGAGCATTTAACACTGACTTGATTTAGCACTCTTACGTATATCTTATGAACGTATTACATATTTTACCTTTTATCGCATTCTGTTATATAAATATTGACACTCTGATTGTCGCGTACTTCATGATTTCTCTTTTACTCCCTCGACACACCTCATGCTGAAATTATTAAGGACACTCGCCATATACGTGCTACTTTCTTTTCAAATCTCTTAGCTTATCTCCGGATTATCGCCTATCTTATCATATAAAGCAATTCTTCCGTGTGTTGATATTTTTTTTTCGGTCATGATGTTTATTGGTTTTATTTCTTGGGTGTGGATTTAGTTCGGAGAGGTACGTCTTAATGAGTTTCGTTTACATTCACAAATATATTTGTGACGCGATTGCGGTGATTGATCTAATATAATTCATTTACACGTCTTACCATGATTCCCTTTTGGATGATATTGAAATTCGGCGTAGTTTGCCAATTCCACTGGTTAATCTATGATTTTGAACCTCATATATTGTTTCGTAATCCATCATTTTGAAGTCTTCTAGTTGATGGGAGTACGAATTTAACTTGTCACCTCGGATCGTGCCGCCTTTTGGCTCTTACCTTTGGAACGCGATTGACTAACGTTTCATTATTCTTCTCGTTACTTCTTATGATTTTGAAGAATCATGCCGCTCAAGGATTAACTCACTTCTTCTCAACGTAAA
Source organism: Tanacetum coccineum (assembly GCA_026074375.1). Taxonomy (NCBI): domain Eukaryota; kingdom Viridiplantae; phylum Streptophyta; class Magnoliopsida; order Asterales; family Asteraceae; genus Tanacetum; species Tanacetum coccineum. The sequence continues at coordinate 4,132 of BQNB010172431.1, forward strand.
ATTGTTTTGATGCGTTTTTTGTTTGACAAATGCTTAAGTAGGCTATTTATTAATTATCTTTATTGATATGGTTGTGACGCCTCTTCTTCTTGATTAAGGAAATTATAATATCGCCGAAAACCATAAAAATTTCTATTTCTTATTTTCATGGATTGGGACGCTTTTGGATGTAAATATCGATTTTTAAGATGAGTGGGCTTAAGGGTCTCATGGCATTCGTTCGAATACGTTTCTTTCGATTGTATAATACGTTTGTTTGAATAATTCCTTTTCTTTGTGTTTGCATCTATTCATTATCGTTATTAACTTAGTGCCCAGAATGAGTCTCTTGATCTTCTGTGTCAGGGTTCGTAATTGGTTCATTCGATTATTTCCAAATGTGTATCTAACACGGCGTGCGTCTCTTTTAACGAGTAATACGTCTGTACGAATCATTCATTGTCTTTACTCTTCAAATCGCTATCATCGTTGCTTTTGTACAAATGGCGATTTGATCTTATTTCGACTCGTGATTTGTTATATGGATTTTTACGAATGTGTATCGACCGTCGCAACCCATATGGGAGAAATGGAGATAGGCGGAATTGAGCACCGGGGTCGGCCGCGCGCGTCCATAAGGTTGGAAGGCTGTCTGTTGTTTTTTGTTGTTTTTTGTTAACATTCGTATTTTACGGTAAAAAATATTATAATCTCGTCTAGTTCTTATTTTTGCTTTTGAAGAAAATTTCGTGTTTTATTCTTTAGCCGATTTGGTGAAAATCATCATTTTTGGCTATTTACGAGTCATGCTTTGAATATTTATCCGTCTTAGTGGTCTGAGGAAATTCGAATATACTTCTTATTTTATGCTCGGGGGTTATTTAATTATTCCATTTTTTATTATTCGTGAATTTTTTCACATGGAGTGGGTGTTTTTTACAGTATTCGTTGTCTAAAAAATTCAGTGTGTTTTCACTTTTATAACCCGTTTTTATATCAATGTTAATACATGAAGTTTTTGAGGTATTTATAAATGGTGAGTAAAAAATTTGTTGCCAAACCCCTTTATTTTTTTTTGGTTTTGAGATCTACTAATCTAAAATCAAAACCACCCCCTCCCCCTTATCACCACTCCCCTTATTATTTATTGTACTCCTACAAAAACTACAAATCAATTACACTCTTTATTTTTATTTTATTAAAATCGCAAAGATTTGTAGACATCAATATTTTTCATTTTGTAATCCTATTTACTCATACACTTCAATGATTTTCTTTTTTTATTATATAACTTGAAACAATAATATAGTAGAAGTTATATCTTCCATTTCAAAAAACAATACCTCTTAAAACACACACTAAACAATCCATGTTAAAAAATCAGTAACCCTCACAACATATCTTAATAGCCAGAAAATCCAATTAAAACACTTCAATATTTACTCTAAATCATTCCTTATTCAATAACACTTATTTTTTCTTTATATTATATATCCATGCTCAAGGAATATTTTTTTTTTTTTTTTTGTTTGTTTTAAGTTTCTTGTTGGTTTTTTTATGATTGGGGTTTTTTTTTTTTTGTTTTTTTTGTTTTTTTTTTTTTAATTGTGTTTTTTTTTTTTTTTTAGATTTTAAATACTTTTGAAATTGGGTTGTTTTTAATTGGTGCTATAAAAGGGGTTTAATTTTAATTGCAAGTTGTTTCTACAGTGGTGTTTGATTTGTATTATAATTTCTTCTGGGTTTTTGATAAAACAAAGGGTGTGGTTTTTTGTTGCGGCCAATTGGGGGTTAAGGGGGAAGAACAAGAGGGTTTGTGTGTTGTTCTGGTGGGTATTGGATGTTCTTTCTTTTCGGGATCCAGTGTGTTATGTGTTTTATTACATCATGGTTATTGTGGTAGTTGCCGTCGTCTGCATATGCATGTCTGGTTCTCATGGGTTATCTTATGTGGTTGTGTTTTGAGGATGGTATTTTCGGAGGGATGATTTTTGTGTTTGGAAATGATTTTGTGATGAATGATGTGGAATGTAGACATTAGGGGTTTAGGGTTTTTTTGTTTTTTTTTTTAGAAACTTAGCGAAGAAAACCTTATTTTGAACTGGATATTTTTGGGAATTTTTGGGATTAAGTGTATAGGATAGAGTTTATTTTGAAAGAATAGTGGGTTTTGATTTTTATGTGGGGTATTTTAGGGACAGCGGGTGGGTTAGGGGGTAGTGTGGTAGTTTTCGGTGTGTTTGTACGGATGTCGGAGATGTATTAATTTTTGGCGCATAGGGCTCCCTGTGATTTGTTGGTTGAGTGGTGGGGGTGAGTTAGGGGTAGAATGAGTAGGTAGTGTTGGATAAGTTTGTGCTACGAGGAAGTTAGTTTTGGTCATTATTTGATGTCTTATTAGGAGAGTAAGTAGTAGTGCTTTGAGATAGGGTGAAAGTGTGGTGGGGATTTTTTTAGAGGTGAGTAAGTAGTGTAGGAGTTGGTAGAGTTGTGGGGTTGAGTTTTTTTAGAGTTTTTTATGAGTATTTAGAGGTGGTAGTTTTTTTGAGTATTTGTATGTGAGTGTTTTTTTTAGTTTTGGAGTTAATGTTTGAAGACATTTATTTTGTTATGAGTTGACGATAACTTACAAGGGTTGTTATGTGGGTGCTTTGGGATGGGTTCTCTGTTAACTCATTCGATATGTCCAAGTCCAAGATATGTTAGGTTCCGCCCTAAATTATGATGATGAAAAAAAACTAGTCCCAATTTAGGTGAATTGCAGATAGATAGTTTGTGTTTTAATAGGGAAATTTTTGCTTTAAATCTACTGGTTATTTACATGAATGAATAGGTTAATATCTCAGGTCCTAGTGGCGAGTTGGGTGGAATGCCAACTCTTCTGGATGGTCGAGATACGACCAAAACCGTGGAAACAAACTTAGTGTGTACTTAGAATTTCTAATACATTTAGTTACGCTTGTAACAAACTTTATTTAACTTGGAGGTTACTGGGTTTTTATATGGGTGAAATTTGTAAGGGTTAAAGGTATGTTATTTATTTTTAATTTTTAAATTTTTTCATAATTAAAATTTTTTTTTTTTTTTTTTTATTTTTTTTATATTTTTTAATTATTTTTAATTTTTTATTAATTAATTTTATTTATTATTTTATTTTTTTTTGTTATTTAATTATTTTTTATTATTTTTATTTATTTTTTTTTTTTTTATTATATATTATTTAACAATTTATTAAATATTAAAAATTTTTTTATAATTATTTTTTGAAGGGTTTATTTTTTATTAAAGATTTTTAAATTAATTAAAAAAACATTTTAGGGCCATGTGGTTTCTTTGGATTTAGAAACCTTAACCATCGGGCATATTATAATTGAATGAGTTACGGAACAAAATGGCGAAGAAACGAACTTAGAGGAAATTGCGTACAGATTTTAAAACAAATGTATCGTAAATAATTTTTGAAACCTTGGTGTGTTTTTCTAAAAACTAAAAAGGTTTGTAGTTAATTGATAGACTTAAACTTGAGGCTTTTAAATGGGGGGGTGGGTTCTAATATAGTTATACGGATTGTGAGATATTATGATCTAAAATGGGTGATAAATGATTGAATTGAAATTTTTTTTGAAAAAAAAAAAAAAAATTTGATGAATTGTGATGATTTGTGAAAAGCGGGAGGGGGTTGTTTTGAACTGTGTGTGAATGGTGCTTGAATGAAATTGATTGATGAATGAAGCGGCGGGGATTTTTTTTTTTTTTCAAAACTGATTAGTGGTGTCTTAGGGTTAAATTGGTCTTTTACTTAGGTTCTTGTTGCATTGGATAAGGTGTTTTGGTTGATAACCATCATTAAACTAGGTTCATTAAGCCCTTTATTGATGGCAAAATTCGTTCGCTTTTACTATTAGGATTTGAGATTATAGGTCATTAAGTCGGGTAATGTTGCGTGCCAGAAGAAAAATTTATATGTGTCGGATTGCTTTTTAAACGGTTTTTTTAACGAGGGGTATAACGGTATTTTATAAAAATGGGTATAAATATTAAAAAATAAGTGGTATAAGTGGGTTTACTTGAAGGTATATTTTAAGATTCAGGTTCCCCTAAAGGGATGTTTAGATATCTCACTTATGTAAAAGTAATTAGAACGCCATATCATGATCACGATCTCTTCATTGTATCTTTTGGTTGTTTTCGTCGTGTGTGTTTTATTTCTTTATACTAAGTCGCCATTGTTTCTAGGTGATACTTAGGCGACCGTGATATCATGACATCCTTAATCTAACTTCAGTGTCACTACTCCATTGCTTCTCGATGAGTTCATAACCCTACCTTTTATCTTTTAATGGTTTTTCTTAAATTGTTTTCGGGGTGAGAATACATTCTCGTTTTACTAAGTAAACTTATTGATTTCTACTACTTAATAGTTACTTGACTATCTTTACTAAAGCTTTTACTTGCTTACTGCATGACTTCTAAAACATGTGTTATACATGGCCGTTTTCTTATGAACTGATTTAAAGCTTAATTTGTTTACTACATGATTTGACATCATTGAATTCCTATATATGAAAACCGTGAGTTTTGAACACATTATTTGTTTTACTATTAGACACAAGTGTTTTAAATTGTATGCTATCTAGATTATTGCCTAAGTATTATTACCTAAGTTACTGCATTGTCATTTAAGTCCCTACCAATCATGAACCGTTAATTGCTAATGTAGCAAGCGCGAGTGTTATGGATATTTAGTTTATTTACATATTTTTTAGAATTATTGGGATGACCAATCCCCGCAGTTGAGGAATTTCTAGTCACAAGTTGATTGACCATGGTGCATTTGCAATTTATCATTGTGTGGACAGTTAGGAGTTACAGTTAGGTTGTTGTTGGCAAGCCCCTATATTTTCTCAGGGGCACAAAACTAGTTAAGGTTTTTGCTGGTGGTGGGGTCAGGTTGGTGGGGGTTCATGAGCTTAGCGAAGAGCAGTTAAAGTAAAGTTAAGGTTGGTAGTAGTAAGTTGTATAGTATGTGTAAATACTGTTTTGGACAACTGAATTTGTTTCGTAATAAGTCTATATTACTTAAATCTTCCCCTGTGGTCCACTTCTGAAAAATTTCTTGATTTATTATTAAATTTCTACTTGGATTTTGGAAATAATATTTGAAAATGGTGAAACTCTGAATATTTTTTAAATTTTATCGATATTATATTGGATGAAATATGGTTTGACTTTTCATAACGTCTCACTTAGAGTCGTTTTTTTTAACTGTACTTTATGATATATTATGAAAAAGTGTAAGACCCCACCCATTTGGGTACTCTGCTGCGGTTGTGGATTTTTAGGGCGTGTTTACTTTGATGCTATGTTGTTCACTAGAAACGTGTTGTGATTTCGTCTTCACTTGATTGATTTCTTTTCGATCCACAATATCGCTTAAGGTGAGTTCCATAGCCTCACATTGTACTTGTTTTTGAATAAAATTTTATAACTTTGGGAGTTGTTGAGACAAACATTTGCTTGTTTTTTAAACTTTGAACACAAGTACTATATGTGAGATTTCCGTGTTTACATGTTGCCTAAGTAGCGTTTGACCCACTATTGCACGAGGAATCCACCGTGGATAATCCGTTTTAATTTCCTTTAACCGACTGGGATGGGTGTGGTTAAGTAAGCGCGAGTGAATAAATAGATCTATTGGGACTAATTATCCCTATCCGGGTAAGAAGCACTTACTTGTTCGAGTTTACCAAGAACAAACGGATACATGTCATGTCGAATCTAGTTAGGTGGCCTTTGGTCGGACACCTGTAAGGGCAAGCAATTATATGACAGTGTACATGCCACTTTCCACTGTTAGCTTCGGTGTCATGAGCTTAGTGCAACGTAAATGCCTCTTTATGTGAAGTTGTATCTGTTATAACTGTTGCATACGTTTTGAAATCTTGTGGTCCACTATAATAACGTTTGAACTAAACCTATGAATTCACCAACTTTATGTTGACGTTTTAAGCATGTTTTCTTAGGTGCTTAGCTTGGATGTCGTTGCTTGATTTATGTGAAGTCTATTTGCCCGGACCGGATTTCAAGAACTTATCTATGATTTTACCTATGTTTAAATACCGTTGTTGAACTCATTTAAGCTTTCGCATTTTGACTCTTAATCATTTGGTTCGATCGATGTAAAACTTATTACTATTTTAAATTCAACGCAACGGTGTTTATTTTTAAAATGTACCCCTAGAGGTCATTCTTTATGCTTTGAAACTGAGATACTCATGAAAGTCACGCCCCCGGACGCTTATTCGGACGGGACCTTATTTGGAGGTGTGACAGATTGGTATCCAGAGCCAAGGTTATAGAGAACCTGGTAGTATAACTAGGTCTGGTCTATAACCAGTATGTGATCCTATATGATTATATGTGCTTTACGTGATCTTACGTATACGTAATATGTATATGTAATATATAAGTAAATACTAAGTATAACTGATATTACTATAATTATATTGCATTTCATCTCGTCATACCGCATTCGATGGCCCATTCATTCATCCATTCATCTATGCATTCATTTACCCATTCATTCATTCATTTTCATGCATCATGCACGGTTGATATAAAGGAAATTTATATAAAATTTTGCTTGTGCAGGTCATGGCCATCACCGTTATCTCAGTTTCATCAGATTCGTCGAAGGAGAGTGTGGGGACACCAGCTGGACGAGTTATCTTGTTTGGCATTATCCCTACCACCATCCCAGATACCACACCTACTGTGACCCCACCTGCTACCTATATTGATACCACATTGATACCTGCTGAGATCCCTACTGTTTCACCTATTATACCATCATCTCCAGATTACACACCCGCATCACCTGATTACTCACCCGCATCTGATACGGAGTTTGATCCATCCGAGGATCCGTCATCAGATCATATACCACCGCTACCAGCTACTTCACCATTCCTATCATCGACTGATGATTCTTCAGATAGTGACATTCCTGATATACCACCATCACCCACCTATGGTACACCATTTACTGAGATTACCCTTTCTACCCAGAGTTCACCTGCAACATCTGGTGCACTTCGTCGCCGAGTCAAGATTCTTGGACCTAGACAGCCTATTCCTCATGGTCAACCGTACCGCTACCATCCTAATGGATCGGTACACATGATGACTGCGAGGAAGAGAGTTGGGTCGCTACCTACCTATTGTCTTATCATGAGATGTCACACCCCGCCAAGGCGAATCGCGAGGCATAACAAGATAGGCATCATCACAACACATTGATGTCAACTATATAGAATGTCTAAAATGCATTATATCAAAAAACCAAGTGTTATGATGATACCAAACACAAGAAGGGTCTTGCATTGAGGTTAATCGCACACACAATACATAGACTTGAGAATAAAAATCCAAAATAATTTTCATCATAAAACAAAATAACCGAAGTACAAAAATAAGAAATAATAGACTCCAGAAAAGAAGACTCCATAATGCAATTCCTAAGGTCTCTCTAGCCACACATCTTAACATCCTTAACTTCACTATGCTCACCTGAAAATGATACTTTAAAATGTCAACATAATGTTGGTGAGATTCATAGGTTTAAAGGAAAACACTTACTCTTGCTGCGATTTAAAAACATTAGGACATACAAGAATATTATACACAAATGCATCAATTTAAAATCATCACACAATTAATTACACATTCAGGCTTAGATTAGCACTTGCACTATTAGCAACCAAGCTCACTCAGAATGTACCACACAAATATGGGATAGGCGTATCCTTCCGTTCCATCCCGGGTAGGCGTACCCCTCCGATCCATCATTACATCCAATACTGGGTAGGCGTACCCTTCCGATCCAAATACACATCACATTAGGTAGGCGTACCCCTCCGATCCAAATACACATCACATTGGGTAGGCGTACCCTTCCGATCCATAAACTCATAACACATAAGTTATAATACCAAGTAATGTCCAAAAACATCTAAAAACTTTTATCACAACACTTAAAACACTTCAAAACACATTTTGTATCATTTTCACTCCAAGAAAACAATTAAAAAGAGGCTACGAAAACTCACCTCAAGCTTCACGAACGCGCACACAATTTCCAAGCAAAAATCTACACAATACGACTATCGGTTATTCATGATCAAGGCTTTACGGCCCTAGCTCATGTAACCTTATAATTGATGGACTTCTAATGTCTATACTATGCTTATAAACATTACACCATACTTTCCATACATTATTTATACTCTAAATACCTTAAATCCCTTTATTCAAGTTTTTCAGATTATAGCAGAATTTTATAGTCACTTTATGGCTACTAATAAAATACTAAACGACCTTATTAGACGTTCTTATTGCAACCACATCAACCCCAATGAGTTATGAGACTATTACATTTTTTTGAAAAATTAATAAGGTGTCTAACTATTTTTAAAAATTCCAACATCACAAAGTATCTAAAAAAGATATGATTTAACCTCCCAAAAGTATGGCTTGACCAGACCTACTTAGACCTTTTATAAAAATCTAGAAAAATTCTGTAAAATCATAAACATCATGAACTTACTACAGTAGCAACCCCATCAATTAAAAAGACGTTTTGACATGGTTCTTGAACTCACAAACACAATACAAAATCTGACCTGAAAACTTAGATTCGACAACGAATCTTGTAAAATTAATTTGACTGGCCTCCACTTACTGAAAATTCACGAAACTATTTTTTTAAAAAAGTAGATTCTCTGTAATTAATTTTAGGCTTAAGAAAATCATTAAAAGCTTTCCGTATGACCAAGTTATGATACTTACAAGTTGACCTAACAATCTACCTAGTTTTAATTCCGAATTTAACAACAATTAAACCTAACCGAACGCATCTAAACGGCATTAATTATACCCTAATTGATTATTAACGATCAAACTATCATGTTTACTGAATTTTTATTAAACCCTAACTCCATCAATTAAAAAGTTACAATTAACTTAATTAAAGAAAAATAATTTAAAGATCATACCTAAAACCTTTAACTGTGAAACACACGATTCTACACCTTAAAATAACATGAATTTTTTGATGTTTTTCCTTGTTTCTACTTGTGGCCAGTCGAACACACACAAAGAGGAGAGGAGAAAAAAATAATAATCTAGGGTTTAGGTTTAAAGGGAGTATTTATACTAGTTTAAGATAAATATCAAAAAAAAATTGTTTCCTTATCAAACTTGGACTTTTTCTTTTTCCCTTTTTTTAGCCAATCCAAACACCCCTAATATATATATATATATATATATTATAACATTTTGTGACCCCTCTGGT
>BQNB010172432.1:0-13462 GCA_026074375.1 Tanacetum coccineum
ACAAGCAAACGCGTACAACACTAAAAATAAATAGTAGATTTATCGACATCGTCAATGACTTGAAAACACAGGGTGTTATACACGTTCACTCGCAAGTGACTAATGGTTCATGATTAAGAAATACTGGCAGTGAAGGCAAACTTAGGCAATAATATATTAGGATATCATACAGTTGTAAAACACTTGTATTCATGGTTTATAGCATGTATCTCCCCACTGGATTTAGAAAACATGTAAAGGTGGGACTATGAACTTACCTTAATTCAGGGAAATCTGATTGATGTCAAAAGTGACTCAGATGATATTAAACGGCTTTGTCACGCAACAACTTGAAAATTGGTCAAAATTAGGGTTTTAGGTTCGTACGCCTAAGAAATGAGTTTCAAGGCTTCTCCTTCTTGATTCTTGGCTTCTAAGGGTTTGGTATCTTCTTATACTTCTACTAGGGCTTGGCTTGGACTTGTTTAGAGCTTCATTTGAGTAAGTGATGAGTTTTTGAGATAAATTGAAAGAGTATGTATGTATGCGTGTATATATAGTGTAGAGAAGGAGTAATGACCAAGTTTTCTTAGAGTGGTGACCAAGTTAAGTGGAGTGGTGGCCGTGGTGCTGTAGAGTAGTGAACAAGTAATAGCTAAGGTGCAAGTAGGTGATGTCATGACAGCTAACTTGAGTGCTTGAGGAGCTTGAGATGCATGAGTTGTAGGCGTGGCTGTTTTGGTGTGACAAGTAGGCTAGCAAGGTGGTGGATCATGGTGGAGTTAGGGTGGTTGCTTGGTTTAACTTAGTTTAGGTGTTTAATGTTTTTCTTCTAGGTTTAGGTTAGAATTATGGTTTTGTTTAGGGTTTAGATTAGGGTTTTAGAATGATTTAGGGTCTAGTTTCTTAGTTATTAAAGTTTGAGCTTTAAGTGTTTGTAACTTGGGTTAAAGATGGGTGGTAAGAAATAAACATAGATTTAGAGAGGGAAAATGACCTCATTGAATCTATGCATAAATCGGCTTGTACTTTAAGTTTAAATGAAGAAGTTGTACCATGGTTTTTGGAGGAAAGATAATTTGATATTTCATATATATGATAACTTTGTACACATGCCTTGTTCGATTGATACATAATCTTTGATGTAAACCATACTTAAAATTAGGGTTTGGCATAAACGTTAACGTTAAGCTTGTTTTGATAATAATGTCATGGAAAGGTATGGTTAAATAGATAATTATTTGGTAAAATGAAATTATAACAAGACCATGACGATATTAGGAACTTTTATTTTGAAATAAACACTTTGATGAAATTGGCATAGGTAGGTTGCGTGACCTCGTTTACTTTGATTATGCAAGTTACGTTACACAATAGGGTGAATAAGCAAAATATTCCAGTGAAAATGGTTTACTTAATTAAATAAGTATAATTCTTACATTTGATTAGAATTGCATCTAATTTAATACATGTATAATTACATTGATGAAAATTGTGCGTTGTTATAGTTTCCCTCTCTTAAAAGAAATCTCGTCCCGAGATTTAGCTAGATGACGGAGTGGTGTTTGAAAATAGATGTGGATAATTGGCACAAATTTATTCTTCGCATTCCCACGTACATTCTGGTCCTCTTTTTGAGTTCCATCTTACTTTGACTATAGGGAAGCGACTTTGTTTTAGTTGTTTGACTTCTCGATCCATGATTTCTACGGGTTCTTCCACAAAGTTGAGCTTATCATCAAGCTGAAGTTCTTTCATTGGAATGACAAGGGATTTGTCAGATATGCATTTCTTTATATTAGAAACGTGGAAGGTATTGTTGACATTACTGGGTTCTTCAGGAAGCTCAAGTGTGTATGCCATTGGGCTGACCCTTTTAAGGAATCTTTAAATTGGACCAATGACAAGGGGGTTTAAGTTTTCTCGTTTTCCCAAATCGATTACACCTTTTGAGTGACACTGTTGCATAACTCCTTAGCCGTCTCTTGTAAGCTTTGTAAGCCGATGTTCACGGATTTACACTATCTTTTCGTGTTTCATGATTATCTCTGGACCTGTGAGTTAAGACATCTCCAACTGTCGTGGCCCAGTATATAAGGTTAACTATACTTTTCGACCATAAAGTGCCTCGAATGGTGCTTTGCTTAATACTGGCATGGTAACTGTTATTGTAAAAAAATTCTACCAATGGTAAGTGTCTTTCCCATCAATTTCTAAAATCTATGACACAGGCTCGAAGCATGTCTTTGAGTATTTGGATAGTTCTTTCACTTTGTCTATCAGTCTCTGGATGATATGCCATACTCATGTCTAATTGAGTACCCAAAGCATTCTGCAATGATTGCTAAAATCTGGATGTGAAATGACTGTCATGATCCGAGATAATAGATATTGGCACTTCATGCCGTGAGATCATTTCCCTTTATATACAACCTTGCAAGAGTCTCCATACTATCTTTTTCTCTAGTGGGAATGAAATGTGCTGATTTGGTAAGACGGTCTACAATGACCCAAATTGTGTCATGTCCGTTTGACGTTTTGGGTAGTTTTGTAACTAAGTCCATCATTATTCTTTCCCATTTCCATGTAGGAATCTCTAGTTGTATCAGTAAGCCGCATGGCTTCTAACATTCTGCTGTAACTCTAGAGCATGTCAAACACTTGCTGACATATTCAGTGATGATTGCCTTTATGTAAGGCCACCAATAGAGTTTCTTTAGATCCTGATACATCTTGTCAGAACCTGGGTGAATGGAATATTTTGATTTATGAGACTCATGCATGATCAAGTTTCTCAAATTACCAAATAGTGGTAACTAATTTCGATTCTTAATACAACGAGTTCCATCAGGAAGTACTTTAAATGCTTTGTCCATTCCTCGTAGGTTCTCAGCTTTGATCGCCTCGTTTTGGGCTTTGAGGATTTGTGATGGTAATTTTGGGTGAAGGGTCATGACTAATGCCCTAACTCAGAGTGGTTTAATTCATTCTTTTCGGCTCAAGGCATCTGCTATAACATTTTCCTTTCCAGGATGGTAGTGAATCACACAATCGTAATCCGTGAGTAATTCTAGCCAACGACGTTGTCTCATGTTCAACTCCTTCTGATGAAGGATATGTTGAAGGCTTTTATGATCAGTGAACACAGTAAACTTTGTGCCATACAGATAGTGTCTCCAAATTTTAAGAGCAAACACTACTGCTCTTAATTCAAGGTCATGTGTGGTATAGTTTTCTTCGTGAGACTTGAGTTGTTGGGATGCATATGCAATAACTTTTTTTTTTCATTAACACTGCTCCCTGACCTTGGAGTGATGCATCACAGTAAATGACATAGTCATCGTTTCCTTCTGGTAATATTAAGATTAAAGCTTCACAAACTTTATGTTTTAGCAGTTGGAAGGCTGACTCTTGGTATTCTCCCCGGATATACTTCTTGTTTTTCTGGGTTAGTTCAGTCAAAGACTTTGCAATCTTCAAAATTTTTTTGATGAATCTCTGGTAGTAACCGGCGAGTCCTAATAATTTTCGTATTTTTATGGGTGTATTAGGAGATGCCCAATTCTTAACTGCTTTCATTTTGGATGGATCAACATGGATTCCTCAGCTATCAATTACATGCCCAAGAAATTGCACGATTTAGATCCAGAAATCACATTTGGAAAGCTTAGCATATAATTTCCTAACTCTTAATTGACGATAATTTTTGAGTAGACACTCGGACCTTGAAGTTGGTAGAATAAATCATCAATCTTGCGTAATAGGTAATGATTCTTTATAGTAAGTTTATTCAGCTCCCGGTAATCGATACACATTCTGAAAGATCTTTCTTTCCTTTTGACAAATAAGACAGGAGCTCCCCAAGGCGAAGTACTTGGTCGGATGAAACCTTTGTCAGGTAACTCTTGAAGTTGATCAGATAGTTCCTCCATCTCTGAAGGAGCTAGTCTGTAGGGTGCTCAGGCTACTGGTGCCACTCCTGGAATCAAATTGATTTGAAATTCTACTTGACGAACAAGAGGAAGGCCGGGTAGATCTTTAGGAAAAAATTATGGGAATTCTCTGACTACTGGGATATCTTCTAGTCTTTTCTCGTTTGACTTCTTTTCCATTACTTGGGCTAAGAAGACTTGGCATCCCCTGGATATATATTTTTTGGTTTTAATACAGGCTATGAGGTTTAGTCAGGTTTTACTTCAGTTACCTCGGATGATCAAAGTTTCACCGTCGATAGGAATGTGGACGACTTTCTCGTCACAGAGAATTTTGGCATGATACTTGGACAACCAGTCCATACCGATGACAACGTAGAGTTTAATTGGCATGAGATCAATTTTGAAAGGTTGGTTTAACAAAGTCAGGGTGAAACCCTGGATAACGGTGTTTGTGCTTACTAGGTTTCCGTCAGCCATTTTGATATCGTAAAAGGTATCTATTGTAATGGGAGAGATATTTATTATAGAGGCAAGAGATATTGACACAAAGCTTTTATCGGCTTCAAAATCAAATAATAGTCTAGCTAGATGTTGGTTTAGAAGGAACATACCCATGACTACGTTTGGGTCTTGGTGAGCATTCCTATCCCTTAGCATGTAGGCTCTCCCCTGGGCATTGTTGTTTGCTTTTGGGCATTGATTTCTGTAATGCCCTTTTTCTCCACATGCATGACAAGTTACTAGCACTGGTTGCAGGTTGCTTCCAGTGGCTAGCCCTTTGTTCTTACAGTTCCTAGTCAGATGACCTACCTTGTTGCAAGTCTGACACTTGACAGTGCAAGGTCCTGTGTGATGTAGGGTACATTTCTTACACAGGGGACGGTTTCCAGGATACCTTTTGTTTCCATTTGGGGTGGCAGCATAAGCGCTGTAGGTTTCCTGCCTTCTATTCTGCTGTTGGTGGTAATCATTGTTGCGGTCGTTATTGTTACGGTTATTTTGGTAGTTGTTGTTGGTGGTGTTACTTCTATCATCAAACTTTCGTTTGTGATTATTGGTTCTTTTCACATAACCATGCTTTAGTACCTAATCCGTTAGCCTCTAGGCTATGTTGGCAACTTCTTCTAGAGTTGCAGCAATACTATCAGCAACTAATATCCTGATGGCGGTCTGAGTCATAGTTGGTGTTGCAGATGTTGATGTCCTCTTGGGAGCCATACTATCAACATTTACAACATAACATAAAATAAGAATGATATCACAAGTCATTGTCAAAATTTTCATACATAGTGGTATTGAAATCATTTGACATATCATTGTATGCATTCTTATTTTGATACAAGTTCTAACAAAGTAATACACATCCTTTGGTATTACATTGCTGGATATAACAAAATTTTTGGAGATTAAGCTTTCCAGAAATGGATATTCTAACAAGCATCTGACTTATTAGGTTTCTTGGGGATTGGTTTACTTTTCAGTGGTTTCAGTATGATCTATAACGAGTTATCTGACTTTGCAAAGATAGATTTATCTGAAAGTCTTAGATTCCAAAATTCTTATGTTTAGTGTCTTGATTATTAATCATATCCATGATATCTGGGTACAAAGGTTCGAGAAAACCGGATGGTAAGAGAACCATAGTAATCCCGGATCATGCTATAGAATATAGGTTAGACAACCACGACATACAAAAATTGGTATCATAAAACAGCGAGGTATAATGGAATTCACCACTGTATTAAGTCATAAACAACTTGTCTACATATTTTATATTCTCAAAATTTGACAAATGTCACTATTTATGCCACACATCCAGTGGTTGGGTTCTAACAAAAGCTGTAAACGATAAGGATCTAGTCTAGTAGTCTGGTGGTCCTCCTTTGCGGTTCTTGAGCTTATGGATTGTATCCAAAAAGACTCTTCATATCTTATTGGTGGCGAACCTGGATATCCTCGATGATTAGTTCAAGAGTAGAAATCCTGAAGTAAGCAAGAGCAATCTTGTCATTATGTCCCATTTACTTTCTCTGAAGTCCAGCAATCTGAGAACGGGCTTCTTGAAGTTTGGTCTTTAGTTTGTCAAAATCTTGTTGTATGATTACTCGACCGTCAACAAGAACTTCTACAATATCTTCCATTTCCTCAACGTGGTCAAGAGAGAGTTCACTAAGAGAATTCAAAAATAGTATTCGATCTCTTTCCTCATGACGCGCATAAAGACCGTGTCTCAAGCTCCATGAGTTAATCTCTTCAATCATAATACTTAAGGCGGAGCCATGAAGGATTTGTATAGGAAGGATATAGGAAACGGGCTTGTTTCTATGGTGAAAATTTCCTTCAGGATGAAAGAATTCTTCGTGGAATCAAACATTGTGATAGTGGTAACACTAGAGATGGAGTCAAAGTAGTTGGTGAAGCAATAGGAGCTTGTGGTAGTAGAATAGGTGATTCATTACTAGTAGCATTATATGCTTGCATGACCTTCATATATGGTTTATCGTGAAAAGGTGAGATGGCTAGTGAGGCCAAAAAATACATAGACAAATCATCTGAAGGATCAGGAGAGGTGGTTCCCGATGAGGCTAGGGAATAGTCTGGTGAAGCCAGAGTATAATCAAGAGAGTGTGTAGGGGAAAATAAAGCAACCTAACATTCGGAATCATATAGGATACGATAAAAATAGGGTTATTGGAATGAAGACATAACTGTATAACAACCCAGTGTAAATAACATAAGTTATTTATATAATAGTATAATAGTTATGTATCATTTACATACTATTCCGGAAATACAGTGGAACGAAGGACTTTCTTGGATAGAAAAGTAGTTATAGTTAATGTTTTAACGTTGTTCTCTATAACCGCGGCTCTGACACCAATCTATAACACCCCCATATTTGACATATAGCAGCGGAAGCTAATATAACAACCCAAGAATTTTCATCAAATGCAAAACCTATTTTACTATGATCACAATTGTACGGGGAAATTTTTCGCTTTATTACATTACTTATATATATTTGTATGTCATAACTAAAGTAGACAAGCTCACGCAACCTATCTATGGCAATCCTGTCTTCATATATGTCAAGAAGACATCATAACATCTCAAGTCAATATCATCATATTCTTTTTACAAAGTACATTATTCCTATAATGTACCATTCGCCACGTTATATCAAAACGGGCTTTAAACCGTTATCGTATACCTCTAAACCCTAATTCCATTAAGGATTACCATTAAAGTGAATGTTACAATGCTAACTAAAAGCATAATGTACAAGCAATATAACATCTCATAGTGAAATATAAAAACTCTTCAATGTCAAAGTACAAGTCCCTTAAAAGCTCAATGCATAAGTCCATTAAGCTCAATCTCTAAAATAGCCGTTTAAACATCCGTTTTCATCCTCATTTCTTCACTATTACTTATGTTCAAGCTACTATACTCATTTTACAATATATGAACCCTAATTATTCCATACAATTTTAAATGCTTTCATAACCTTTTTGCACTCAAAACCCTAATTCAAAACCCTAAACCCTAAAACTGAGCTAGTTTCTAAACCATGACTTGTTTCTTAGTTTTTATCCATTATAAACCTAAACCAATACCCAAATAAGTTGTAATAACTTAATTTACAACATTATAAATCATGTTCAATCATCATTCCATCATCATTTCATCATTCTACATCAATTATACAAGAAACGAATCCAAGAAACCCTAATTGTGCATTAAATGTAACTTTGACCCGTTTTCTCGTTTCTAACCACTTTATTCTC
This sequence comes from Tanacetum coccineum, assembly GCA_026074375.1. NCBI lineage: Eukaryota > Viridiplantae > Streptophyta > Magnoliopsida > Asterales > Asteraceae > Tanacetum > Tanacetum coccineum. The sequence goes on from BQNB010172432.1 coordinate 7,703, forward strand.
AAGTAAACAACCAAGAGTCATTGTAAACCCATAAAATGAGTTTACAAACCTTTATCAATCATTAACCATCCTTGCTTCAACAATGTACGAGAATTACAAAGCTAGAAAACCCTAAAAGCCTTATATGAACCCTAATTCCAAGCTACGGCTTATTCTTTCAATTTCAACTCATTTTAACTAAAACCAACAATCAAACTTCATTGATAATACTTTATTTAAACTCTAGGATCTGTATTCCATCATTCCTAATCAAAAGTATGCAAAATATAAACCAAGAAAGTCAAGAAAACCCTAAAGAGCCCTAGTTGAACTCGTACTCTCGTTTCTTCAATTCTACTCCATTTTAACCCAAACCAATTGCTAATATTTGCTAATTACTTTAATACCAGACCTTAACAACCTATTTCATCTATCCTTAATCATTATAAACACAATGTACCTTGGAAAAACCCTTGAACACCATGTCAAGCCCAAAAATGACCCGAACCCCTTTACCATCAATTTTGACCCATTTCAAACCATTCCAAGTGCAAATAACCAATGTGAACCTCTTCTAGAAACCCTCAAGCAGCTTACACACCTTCTACAACAAATATCTTCATCATATATAGTTTAAAAATTCACATGGCTCCCTGATTTCTTCTATTGCTTTAGACCGCGGCCATAAGAACAGATGGCAACACCTCCCAAAACTACTCCTAGGCTCATACAACCAACTAATAGCTTCAACACATCATATACTAGCCCTAACATGTTGTGCAAGAACAAGATCTGATAATTTCTTAAGCTCTTTGCTCTCAAAATAGTATAAAAAGGGTCCCATGTGGGTTTTTATTATTTCATCCATTTTGCACCACCCCTCTTCCTTACTTATAACCCTCAAGGCAGCAATCATTTGCTCCCAGAAAGATACTAGGATCAAAAAATAACGTACAAGAAGCAAAGCCTTGAAGAACCAAAGTCCTGAATCTAACCTGTTTCCACCATTTTTGCTCCTTATAATGCTGCAAAACAGGTTTGAATGTTATAATTCTGCTAATCACAGCCCTCTATATAAGTTCATATGATCCTAAATATACTCTTTTTAAAGTTTCATAACTCAATTCATGCTCATTTTCCGTTTTGATCCAAAACCGTACACCCGAAACCCTAATTTCGCGTTTTTCTTTAAAACTAATTTATAAGGTTAAATGATTATTGAAATCTATCCTACGTCATTCTTAACTAATGTTAAAAATAATCTACTTATTGATAAATGAAGGAATTTGAACTTAAAACCCACGCGTTTACGTTTTGAAACCTTAATTTGACCCATTTTGTTTCCTACTTAACAATCGATATTTTTAAAACTTGTGTTTTCGTTAAAACTTTCATATTTTAGTTTATTATAAATGTTTAATGAAATGATAAAATAAGCTTGCAGTGGCAATTTGGACATGTTTTGTAATTATAATCCATGCAAGGCGTATTTATCGTAACTTTCTGAAACTTACAACTAAAGGGGCTGAATATGTCATTTTATCAAAGTTATAACTATAGGGGTATATTATGTCACTTGTCAAAGTCCAAGGTTTACTATTGGTATAAACTTTTAAAGTTGAAGGACCAAAGTCGTAAAAGGAAGAGCAAACCCCAGAGGTCAACATGCCATTTTCCAAACCCAGGTTCTAAAATAATAACATTTATAAAAAGTATAGAAACATAATTAAAAACCTTATCAGACATTAACTTTTATATTAACGCTTCTCGTTCTTAACAATTTCCATATAATTGAATAAACACATAAACCAATCATCCGGAAGCTATATCATATCACAATACTAAGGAGCTTCATATTAAGGAGTTTCATCTTGGTATTACATTTTGACTGAGTTGTTGGGTTTATGATTTAAAGTGCCCTAGCTCCTCAAACGTTTACTGTAATTGACTTTCTAATTATGATGGCCCGAACGGTGAATACAATAATTTCCAAACTCTTCAATCAAACACATAACTCTTAAACCAAAGTCTAAAAGTACAATCTTCCTAAGACATGCACAAATTCTACTCATGTTGTGAGACTTGCTGTTTAACTATCATTTTACTATATCAAACCTTACCCCTGTTAAATTGTGAAAAGGTCGTCAGCTTTCATTTCAGAAATTTATTACATCTAACCTACCGCAGGTGAGAATCATAGACCTCGCTTTAACTCACTTTACATGTTTTATAAACCCACGATGGGATACAATGCAGTGATTACAAACACTTTTTACATAACTCGTTTTATCTTATTAACAATTTGAATTACTTCAAGACTTAATGAATTCTAAACCCTATAATTTCAATCTTTGAATACATTATTAACCCTGTGATACCTGATATAAACTATGAATCAGAGTGTTTATTTCTAATGCATTTATCCAGATATATTAATGCTTAAGTAGCTTCCATTGCCATTAGTTTCCATATCAAGAACAATAATTACTTTCATTTCGAGTGAACGCGAATATTGTGAATAGATCTATTGGTGGTGACGGCTCCCGTTGTCTATACCCAAGCATGGGGTACCCAAACACACTATATTTGTCCTTATAGGTAACCTTAATGGCCAAGTTATCTTTTTCCACCGGGACATCAGTCCCTAACCAATATCACTACGGTGAAGTTCCCTGTTAATGTATTGGAAAGTCATGAGCTTAGGTACAATAATAATGTTACCTTTGATTTTCCCTGATAATTGTATTCGTTGCAATTATACCATTATTTGACTTTTATTCACCATATTGATAATATATAACTGTTTTTTCACATGATAATACAGTTGCTCCCAGTAATAATATCTGATCTCCCTCCCTGCAATGCAAATTTCCATTACTAATAACATTGTTTTCAACTATTACATTTCAAACCTATGAATTTCACTCAACCTTTGTGTTGACCCTTTTAGCATGTTTATCTCAGGTAATTAAGCAAGTTGCGGCACGGAGTGGCATGGACTCGAAGATGGCTGAACTATTATCATTTAAGCATAATGTTTTAGATTTTGGTACCTGCATTTTGTAAAAACTCTGATTATAATGAATGATAACTAATTTTTTCCAACAACATCTCTTTTAAAGTTGTTTTGTATGATTATGATTGTTGTATCTATGAAGTAATACCCCAGATTAGCTTCCGCTGCTATATTGTAAAAATGGGGGTGTTACAGCTAATCTGGGGTGTTATCTCATGAATCATAGTCACAATAATAGAAAATGACTCAAAAGAGACATTTTTGAAAGATAAGTTATCGTTCATTATTCATTAGAGTTTTTACAAAATAGAGGTCCCAAAATACGTTTCAAAACATATAGTTGAATGATAACAGGTTTGGAAGTCTCAATTTCTAATGCCCAATATTGCCATAAGATGTTCAGTTACCTGAGATAAACATGCTTAAAAGCCAACACAAAGGTTGAGTGAAATTCATAGTGTTTGCAATGTAATAGTTAAATACAAGTTTAATAGTGGGTTATGTTGTTATACACCCAAAGTTTGTATTAATTGTAATTGCATATATAATTATCATAGAAAACAATTATTAATTTATTGCAATAAGCTCATGACACCAATACATTAACATTAAATCACCGCAGTGACATTGGGGAAGAACCTAAGTCCTCATGAAATGTAACTTGCTAAAGTTACCCGTTATGATCAAATATAGTGCCATTGGTACCAAATGTATAGGCACACCAACGGGAGTCATCACACCCCGATAGATCTATCCACAATATTCGCGTTCACTCACAAGTGACTAATGGTTCAGGATTAAGAGAGATTGGCAGTAAAGGCAAACATAGGCAATTATATATCACGATAACATATAGTTGGAAAAACACTTGTATTCATAGTTTATAGCATGTATCTCCCCATGGAGTTTAGAAAACATGTAAAGGTGGGACTATGAACTCACCTTAGTTCAGGGAAATCTGATTGATGTCAAAAATGACTCAGATGATATTAAACGGCTTTGTCACGCAACAACTTAAAAATTGGTCAAAATTAGGGTTTTAGGTTTGTACGCCTACAAAATGAGTTTCAAGGCTTCTCCTTCTTGATTCTTAGCTTCTAAGGGCTTGGTATCTTCTTATACTTTTGCTAGGGCTTGGCTTGGACTTGTTTAGAGCTTCATTTAAGTATGTGATGAGTTTTTGAGATGAATTGAAAGAGTATGTATGTATGCGTGTATATATAGTGTAGAGAAGGAGTAATGACCAAGTTTTCTTAGAGTGGTGACCAAGTTAAGTGGAGTGGTGGCCGTGGTGCTGTAGAGTAGTGAACAAGTAATAGCTAAGGTGCAAGGAGGTGATTCATGGAGCTACTTGAGGTACTTGAGGTGGTAGTGTGGCTGTTTGGTGGTGACAAGTAGGCTAGCAAGGCGGTGGATCACGGTGGAGTTAGGGTGGTTGCTTGGTTTAACTTAGTTTAGAACTAGTTTAGGTGTTTAAGGTTTTTCGTCTAGGTTTAGGTTATAATTAGGGTTTTGTTTAGGGTTTAGGGTTTAGATTAGGGTTTTAGAATGATTTAGTGTTTAGTTTCTTTGTTTAGAAGTTGTGCTTTAAGTGTTGTAACTTGTGTTCAAGTGATGGTAAGAAATAAACATGATTTAGGAGGGAAAATGACCTAGTTTGAATTGTATGCTTAATCGGCTTGTACTTTGGGTTTAAAGAAGTTGTACCATGGTTTTGGAGGGAAAGATATTTGAATTTCATATATTGATAACTTGTACACATGCCTTGTTAGAATGTACATATGCTTTGTATGTAAACATTACATAAAATTAGGGTTTTGACATAAACGTTAACGTTTAAGGTTCGTTTTGATAATATGTCATGGAAAGTACGTTAAATAGATAACGTATTTGGTAAAAATAATATTAGAACATAGACTTGACATATTAGAACATTTATTTGATATAAACGTTGATGAAATTGGCATAGGTAGGTTGCGTTAGCTCGTTTACTTTGATTATGCAAGTTACGTTGCACAATAGGTGGAATAAAGCAAAAATATTCCCATGAAAATGGTTGCACTCAATTTAATAAGTAGATATTACATTGATGAGAATTGCATCTAATTTAATAGACGTATAATTACACTGATGAAAATTGTGGGTTGTTATACACAAGTACACAACTCAACACGTACAAGAGTTGTCTAAACCCTCAAAAAAACAAACACAGTGGTTACACACAAAAGTGTTATTCATTATGCTCTTATTCGGGAAAATTAAATGGGTACGTGAAAACGTAACCTACCATGATTACGAAGCCACTCGTGTTACTCAATATGTAGATATCGGGTTTAGTACTGGTGTTGTTTGTGGCTTAGATTACCTTCATAATGATTATAACACATGTTAGACATTTCTGAATATTATTTTATGTCTATAAGATAGAAACAACACAAAGGGTTTAGTTTTCATTTCAACTTATGTATGTTATATATTTATTTGTGGATTTAGAATTTTTTCTTAGTTACATTGATAATATTATGTTATACTTATGCTATTTGATGATAATATGTCGTATGTCGCACTTGATGATATGTTTTTTTTTGTCAATTGTTGCATTTATTCTGTTTGATAATAAATTGTCTGATGTGGCACTGATAACTTGTGTTTTAGTGTATTGAAAGTCTGCAAAATCTATGTTAAATGTGGGGAAAGTAGCTATAAGTTAGTGTTGTTACATATGTGGCCTTTAGGTGATTGTTTAATGATAACGAATATGTATG
>BQNB010172433.1:3324-13462 GCA_026074375.1 Tanacetum coccineum
ATATGGCCCCCAAAGCAATTTAAGGACCGCATGTCTGTTCACCAGATGTTGAAAAATCTGTGTCTTTTCAAAAATCCATTTTGGGTCCAAGACCAAAACATATAATGGTAAACAACGTTAATATTCCCGTTGCTAATGATAATGAAGTTAAACAATTTTATAAACCATCGTTAAAACCCGGAGTTAGTTTTCTAAACAAAACTTTAGATCAAAAACTCCACCTCCTAGAAGAGTAAATAACTCTTATCCTCGTTCTAAGACACCGCAACCAAAAATAAATGTTGGTCGACAAAACCAACATCATAGTTTTCCCGTAACTTGAAATAACTTTCAACCTCAAAGTTACATGCCATGGGGAATGTGTCCTCTATTTTCACATCCCAATTAAATGCATAAATGCAAGGGATGTTTAGCACTAACAACTTTGGACCCATAAGATATTGGGGACCAAATGTTTGAGTTGTTGTCTTATATAAATAGATATGCCTTGGAGTCGACTTGGAACCCGATGAGTGGATAAAATATAGTGGATGCTCTAAACACATGACGGGTAACTAAAAACTCTTCTCAACATACAAGGCATATAATGGAGGCAACGTTATCTTTAGTAGTAATCTTCGCGGCAACATTATTGACAAAGGTACGATCTCTAATGACTCTCTCAATATAGATAATGTAGAACATGTAGATAACTTAAGATTTAACTTGCTAAGTGTAGGTCAAATATGTGATAATAAATGTAGAGTAACTTTCTTTGAACATGATAGTGAAATCACTAAGGACGGTAATGTTATAGGTAGAGGTATTAGGAAGAAAGGCTTATATGTGATGAAACTAGGAAATAAGCCAAAAGACAAAATTTGTCTTGCAACGATTGATAAAAACTCCACGTTGTGGCATAGGAGATTAGGTCACGCTAATATACGTCTCATTTAATTGTTAGCCTCTAAAGAACTAGTTAGAAACTTACCTAAGATTAAGTTTGATCAATACTTTTGTGATGCTTGTAAAATTAGAAAACAAGGTCACACCAGTCATAAAGCTAAGAATGTAGTATCAACGACTAGATGCTTAAAACTTCTCCATATGGATCTCTTCGGTCCATTTGTCGTACAAAGTTATGGAGGAAACCTCTACACCTTAGTAATAGTGTACGACTATTCTAGGTATACATGGACAAGATTCCATAGGACTAAGAACGAAGCCTTCGATCAATTCGAAATATTTAGTAGGAAAATACAAAATCAATTAGGATGCCAAATAGTGTCAATAAGGACGAACCAGGGTAGGGTATTTGATAATGAAGTGCAATTTTGAGAGTTTTATAATGCTAACGGTATTACACATAACTTCTCGGCTCCATGCACTCCACAATCAAATGGCATGGTAGAAAGAAAAAATAGAACACTACAAGAAATGAGTAGAACCATGTTGAATGAATAATCGTTACCATAAAAGTTTTGGCGTAACGCCGTAGATACTTCAACATACATCCTCAACCGAATTCTAATTAGAGCCATATTAGGAAAAACACCTTATGAACTCTTGAGAGGTAGGAAACCTACTCTTGATTATTTTAGAGTGTTTGGAAGCAATTGCTTCATTTTAAACACCAAAGACTACCGTACTAAGTTTGACCCAAAGTCATACGAAGGTGTCTTTTTAGGTTATTCCCAAAATAGCAAAGCCTACATCATCCTTAAGAAACACACTATGAAAATCAAAGAATCACTCAACGTGACATTCAATGAAATTGCTCCACCCTCTAAGACATTACCAGCAGGTGGATGAAGACTTAGATGAAGAAGAAGCAATTAAGGTTACCAAAAAGAAGAACCTAGAAAATGACATTGAGGATGAAACTTTAGAAGTTGACGATGTAGTCAATATTAAGGAATCTAGGAACCATCAATTAGAAAATGTCATAGGAAACCTTAACCAAAGGACACTTAGGTCTCAAGCTCAGAACCAAAGTAACTTCTTTTGATTTATATCAACTATAGAACCTAAGAATGTGAATGAAGCCTTAAAAAATGAAAGTTAAATAATTGCTATGCAAGAAGAATTAAATCAATTCATTGTAAATGATGTTTGGGAGTTAGTGCCACAACCTAAGAATATGATAATTATAGGAACTAGGTGAGTGTATACGAATAAGTTAGAAGGGAACGGCGTTGTTTCTCAAAATAAGGCTAGGTTCGTCGCCCAAGGTTATAATCAACAAGAGGGCATCAATTATGATGAAACTTATGCCTCAGTTGCTAGGTTAGAGTCAATTAGGATCTTATTAGCTTATGCTTATGCCTTAGATTTTAAGTTATTCTAAATGAACGTAAAAAGTGCATTCCTGAACGGTTTCATCAATGAGGAGGTATATGTGGCACAACCTCCGGGATTCATTGATTTCGAAAAATCGGATCATGTTAATAAACTCAAGAAAGCTTTATATGGTCTTAAACAAGCACCCGAAGCTTGGTATGATAGATTAAAAGCTTTTCTTATTAAACATGAGTACAAAATGGGAATAGTAGATAACACACTTTTTACTAAGAAGAAAAGTTCAAATCTCATCATCGTTCAAATATATGTTGATGACATTATATCCAGTTCGACTTGTCAAGACATGTGTAATGAATTTGCCAAAATCATGTATGACGAGTTCAAGATGAGCATGATGGGTGAACTTAACTTCTTCCTTGGATTACAAATAAAATAAATGGAAGACAGTATCTTCTTTAATTAATCTAAATATATTAAAGAAATGCTTAAAAATTTGGCTTACAAGATTCTAAACCAATGAAAACCCCCATGTCCTCGGATACTAAACTCATGAAAGACGAAGAGTGTGAGTCGGTATATGATACCAAGTATCGAGGCATGATAGGTAGTTTACTCTACCTAACGGCAAGTAGGCCCGATATCATGTTTAATGTCTGCCTTTGTGCACGCTTCCAAGAGGATCCCAAAACCTCTCATCTTGAAGCAATCTAGGACCCAACTATTGAAAAAGACATAGGAAACCAAATCAAAGAACACCTCTAGGTCACAAGCCGAAAACCAAAGTATCCTTTTTTGTTTTATATCAACTATAGAACCTAAGAATGTGAATGAAGCCTTAAATGATGAAAGTTGGATAATCGCTATGCAAGAAAAATTAAATCAATTCATTGCAAACTATGTTTTGGAAGTTAGAACACCACCAAGAATATGAAAATCAAGGAACTAAGTGGGTATTTAGAAATAAAATAGACGAGAATGGGTGTAATCCGCGAAATAAGGCTAGGTTATCGCCCAAGGTTATAATCAATAAGAGTGGATCAATTATGAATAAAACATTAGCCCTGTTGCTAGATTGGAGTCTATAAATATTTTTTAGCTTTAAGCTTGGCGCCTCAGAATTTTAAGCTATTCCAAATGGACGTAAAAAAGTGCATTCATGACTTTATAATCCAATGAGGCGGTATACGTAGGCAAACCTCTGGGATTCATTGAACTTTGCAAATCGGATCATGTTTATAAACTCAAGAAGCTTTATATGTCTTTTGAACAACACCCAAAGCTTGGTATATAGATTAAAACTTTTCCTTAATAAACATGAGTACAAATGAGAATGGGGTAGATACACACACATTGTTATGACTAAGAAGAAAAGTTCAAATTCATCAACGGTTCAATTAATAAGTCGAACGACACTTATATTCGGTTTTGACTTGACAAGACATATGTGATGAATTTTTTTCCAAAATCAATGCATGACGACTTTGAGATGAGTATGATGGGCGACACTTAACTTCTCTGGAAACAAATAAAATAAATGAAGATAGAATTTTCTTTAATCAATCTAAAATATATAAAGAAATGTCTTAAGAAATTTGTCTAGAAATATTCTAAAGCAATAAAAAACCGCCATGTCCTCGGGAGGGGAGGGGAATTTTTTACTAAACTCACGAAAGACGAAGAATGTGAGTCGGTAGATAGTACCAAGTATCGAGGCATGATAGGTAGTCTACTCTGCCTAACGGCAAGTAGGCTCGATATCATGTTTAGTGTCTGCCTTTGTGTAAGCTTCCAAGAGGATCCTAAAACCTCTCATCTTGAAGCGGTTAAGCGTATCTTCTGATACATTAAAGGCACTATGCACTTAGAATTATGGTATCCTAAGGGGACCGGCATAAAAACCGTAGTATATGGCCGACTTTGATAAACGGTAGATTATGTGGATCGAAAGAGAGCCTAGCGTATTTGTACGTTCGTGGGATGTTGTTTAACATCTATGGGTTTCGTCGAAGAAACAAACCCCGCTTGCTATATGCCTATATCCACTACCTAAGCCAAATATGTAAGCGTCGAAAAGGCATGTCAACAAGCACTATGGATAAAACAAGCTCTCATCGACTACAATATTCGACTTGACGACGTCCTGATCATGTGCGACAATAAAGGAGCGATTGACCTTAGCAAAAACCCGGTGCAACACTCGCGAACTAAACACATCGAAATTTGTCACTACTTTCTTCATGATAATGTCCAAAAAGGACATCTCTATCAAAAAAGTGTCGTCCATCAACAATATCGCTGACATTCTCACTAAAACCCTTAAACATGAATCGTTTAACTATCTACGTCTTGGTTTAGGAATGATGGAACACATTCCATAAATCGCTCTTTCTTTCTTCTAGTCTCGATTCTAGTCCGTGCTCCACTCTGTGTCATGACAACTTAATTACTTCATCCGAAGTATTTTAAGCATTTTGAATTCGTGAAATGCAAATTAAAACGTCACTTCTCTTATAAAATGTTTGTCAAATTTTTTTGTCCAAAACACCTCCACTGGAGGCGGCCTCCATATCAAGGGCGACCCTCATATAGATATGGGACCGCCACCACTCAGGACAAAGGTCTGTATCCTTCTTTTGTTAAACAAAAAAACAAACACCCCCTTCTCCTAAAACCTGCAGTGACAAAACACACACATAACCCACCAAAAATCAAAATCAGACTAATTAACTCAAATTGAAGATAAAATCAACATCAACAATCAATCTTAACATCATAAACATCATCAATTGTAAGTCAATTCATCTATTTTCTTTCAAATTTGTGTCTAGAGTTCATGATGAACACAAAATCAAAAATTGGGGATTTTTATTTTTCTTTTGTTTGTGTGCAATTAGGACTATAATAACACAATGTATAACTAATATGCTTCCCGTAGACATAGGATTTGCATAATTGAGTGTGTTTGTCAAATTTTTTCATTCGCACAAAAAACCCAAATTTTATTTTAAAATCACTCACGTTAGAATCACCATAAAATTGTTTTAATACATTGTTAATACACTCTAAATACATTTTTTCATACATGCATAATGATCTCATGAACAAAATTCAAAATACATAATTCATATGTATTTTTCGACATGTTTGGATGAGCAAAATTGAATTAAGGAGCGTTTGGGTTAACTCATAGGTTTTCGTTTTAGAGTCGAGTTAACCGCAACTCCACATTTGTTACAATTAGGCACACACTAGGCACAAATTCTTGTTAACATTATGAGTTCATAATAATAAAACATGGAATTACTCTTCTTTTAGGTAACAATGCCTCGTAAAACTGTCGAAGATCATCAAAACACAAAAAGTTACATTCCTAAAATCTCAAGTGAATACACCTCACCTTTAAAAGAGATGTTTAAGAACCTTAAAAAGTTGTTTGTATCATAAGAGGATCGTCTCTCAACAACATCAACGGAGGGATGAGAAAAGAGAGAGATCCTCATGAATACAACAACTTTTAAGGTTCTTAAACATCTCTTTTAAAGGTGAGGTGTATTCATTTGAGAATTTTAGGAATGTAACTTTTTGTGTTTTGATGATCTTCGGCAGTTTTATGAGGCATTGTTACCTAAAAGAAGAGAATGCCAATGTTTTATTATTAATGAAACATTCATAAAGTTAACTTGAATTTTGTACCTAGTGTATGCCTAATTGTAACAAATGTGGAGTTGCGGTTAACTCGATTCTAGAACAAAACCTATGAGTTAACCCAAGCGCTCCTTAATTCAATTTTGCTCATCCAAACATGTCAAAAAATACATATGAATTATGTATTTTGAATTTTGTTCATGAGATCATTATGCATGAATGCAAAAATGTATTTAGAGTGTATTAACAATGTATTAAAACAATTTTATGGTGATTCTAACGTGAGTGATTTTAAAATAAAATTTGGGTTTTTTGTGCGAATGAAAAAATTTGACAAACACACCTCAATTATGCAAATCCTATGTCTACGGGAAGCATATTAGTTATACATTGTGTTATTATAGTCCTAATTGCACACAAACAAAAGAAAAATGAAAATCTCCCATTTTTGATTTTGTGTTCATCATGAACCCTAAACACAAATTTGAAAGAAAATAGATAAATTGACTTACAATTGATGATGTTTATGATTTAAGATTAGATTGTGATGAAGATTTTATCATTCAATTTGAGTTATTTAGTCTGAATTTTGATTTTTTGTGGGTTATGTGTGTGTTTTGTCACTAGGCAGGTTTTATTTAGGAGAAAGAGGTGTTTGTTTTTTGTTTAACACAAGAAGGATACAGACCTTTGTCCTGAGTGGTGGGCGGTCCCATATCCTACTATTAGGGTCGCCATGATATGGAGCCGCCTCCCAGTGGAGTTTTTGGACATAAAAAAAATTTGACAAAACATTTTTATAAGAGAAGTGACGTTTTAATTTGCATTTCGTAAATTAAAAATACTTAAAGTACTTCGGATGAAGTAATTTAAGTTGTCACGACACGGAGTGGAACACGGACTAGAATCGAGACTAGAAGAAAAGAGGAACGATATATGAAATGTGTTCCATCATTACTAAACCAAGACGTAATAGTTAAAACGATTCACGTTTAAAGGGCTTAAGATGAGAAATTCGGGATATTGTATGACGGACGACACTTTTCGAGAAGATAAGTCCTTATTGGGACATAAATCACGAAGAAAGTGGTGATGAATTTCGATGTATTTAGTTCGCGAGTGTTGCACTGGATTTTTTCTAAGGTCAATCGCGCCTTTATTGCCGCACATGATCGGGGACGTCATCGAGTCGAATGTCGTAGTCGATGAGAGCTTGTTTCATCCATAGTGCTTATTGACATGCCTTTTCGACGCTTACATATTTGGCTTAGGTAGTGGATATAGGCATATAGCAAGCGGGGTTTGTTTCTTCGAGAACCAAGATGTTAAACAACATCCCACGAACGTACAAATACCGCTAGTGCTCTTTCGATCCACATAATCTCCCGCATGATCAAAGTGGAGGTGTTTTAGACAAAAAAAATTGACAAACATTTTATAGGAGGAGTGACATTTTAATTTGCATTTTGCGAATTAAAAATACTTAAAGTACTTCGGATGAAGTAATTCATTTATCACGACACGGAAGCGTGCACAAAGGCAGACACTAAACATGATATCGGGCCTACTTGCCGTTAGGTAGAGTAAACTACCTATCATGCCTTGATACTTGGTACTATCTACCGACTCATACTCTTCGTCTTTCGTGAGTTTAGTATCTGAGGACACGAGGGTCTTCATTGGTTTACAATCTTCTAAGCCAAATTTCTTAAGCATTTCTTTAATATATTTAGATTGATTAAAGAAAATCCCATCTTCCATTTGTTTTATTTGTAATCTAAAGAATAAGTTAAGTTAACCCATCATGCTAATCTCGAACTCGTCATGCATGATTTTGGCAAATATATCACACATGTCTTGACAAGTCGAACCGAATATAATATCGTCGACATATATTTGAACGATGATGAGATTTGAACTTTTCTTCTTAGTAAAAATTATGTTATCTACCATTTTCATTTTGTACTCATGTTTAATAAGAAAAGCTTTTAATCTATCATACCAAGCTTTGGGTACTTATTTAAGACCATATAAAGCTTTTTTGAGTTTATAAACATGACCCGGTTTCTCAAAATCAATGAATCCTGGAGGTTGTGCTACGTATACCTCCTCATTTATGAAACCGTTCAGGAATGCACTTTTTACGTCCATTTGGAATAGCTTAAAATCTAAGGCGCAAGCATAAGCTAATAATTTTCTAATAGACTCTAGTCTAGCAACTAGGGCATAAGTTTCATCATAATCGATGCCCTCTTGTTGATTATAACCTTGGGCGACTAACCTAGCCTTATTTTGAGAAACAACACTGTTCTCGTCTAATTTATTTCTAAATACCCACCTAGTTCCTATGATTGTCATATTCTTAGGTTGTGGTACTAACTCCCAAACATCGTTTGCAACGAATTGATTTAATTCTTCTTGCATAGCGATTATCTAACTTTCATCCTTTAAGGCTTCATTCACATTCTTATGTTCTATAGTTGATATAAAACAAAAGAAGTTAGTTTGGTTTGGGGCTTGTGATCTAAGAGTTCTTTGATTAAGGTTTCCTATGACATTTTCTAATGGATGGTTCCTAGATTCTTTAATATTGAAATTTCATCAATTTCTAAAGTTTCATCCTCAATGTCATTTTCTAAGTTTTTCTTTTCGGCAACCCTAATTGCTTCTTCTTCATCTAAGTCATCATCCACCAAGGGTGATGTCTTAGAGTGTGGAGGAGTTTCACTGAATGTCACGTTGAGTGATTCTTCGATTTTCATGGTGTGTTTGTTTAGGATAATGTAGGCTTTGCTATTTTGGGAGTAACCTAAAAAGACACCTTCGTATGACTTTGGGTCAAACTTAGTGAGGTAGTCTTTGGTGTTTAAAATGAAGCACTTACTTCCAAACACTCTAAAATAATCAAGAGTAGGTTTCCTACCTCTCAAGAGTTCATAAGGTGTTTTACCTAAGATGGCTCTAATTAGGATTCGGTTGAGGATGTATGTTGAAGTATCTACAGCGTTACACCAAAATTTTTGTGGTAACGATTGTTCATTCAACATGGTTCTACTCATTTCTTGTAGCATCCTATTTTTCCTTTCTATCATGCCATTTTATTGTGGAGTGCGTAGAGCTGAGAAGTTATGCGTAATACCATTGGCATTGCAAAACTCTCCAAATTGCACTTCGTTATCAAATTCCCTATCGTGGTCCGTCCTTATTGACACTATTGGACATCCTAATTGGTTTTGTATTTTTCTACTAAATATTTTGAATTGATCAAAGGCTTCATTCTTAGTCCTAAGGAATCTTGTCTATGTATACCTAGAATAGTCGTCTATTATTACTAAGGTGTAGAGGTTTCCTCCGTAACTACGTATGGCGGATGGACCAAAGAGATCCATATGGAGAAGTTCTAAGCATCTAGTCGTTGAGACTACATTCTTAGCTTTGTGACTAGCGTGAGCTTGTTTTCCAACTTTACAAGCATCACAGAAGTGTTGATCAAACTTAAGCTTAGGTAAGTTTCTAACTAGTTCCTTAGAGGCTAACGATTGAATGAGACGCATATTAGCGTGACCTAATCTCCTATGCCACAGCGTGGAGTTTTCATCAATCGTTGCAAGACAAATTTTGTCTTTAGGCTTATTTCCTAATTTCATCACATATAAGCCTTTCTTCGTAATACCTCTACCTATTACCCTTACCGTCCTTAGTGATTTCACTATTGTGTTTAGAGAAAGTTACTCTACATTTATTATCACATATTTGACCTACACTTAGCAAGTTAAATCTTAAGTTATCTACATGTTCTACATTATCTATATTGGGAGTGTCATTAGAAATCGTACCTTTGCCAATGATGTTACCGCAAAGATTACTACCAAAAATGACGTTACCTCCGTTGTATGCCTTGTATGTTGAAACGATATTTCGGTTGCCCATCATATGCTTAGAGCATCCGCTATCATTTATCCAGTCATCGGGTTCCAAGTCAACTCTAAGACATCTATCATTTGATGCTTGAGCCACGAGACACGTTTCGTCTTTAGCCTTTTCATCATCTTCCTCACCGCTATCGCTCCAAGAACCTCTGATAAATGCTAATTGGTTCTTGTCATCTCGGTTTCTTTGAAAGGTCTTTTTGTCGTTTCTAGGTTGTCTCGTAAACCTACCTCTTCTCTTGAAGAACTTCTTGAAGTCTCTAACCGCCATGGCGTACTCTTCT
>BQNB010172435.1:0-13462 GCA_026074375.1 Tanacetum coccineum
AACTTAAACCTATGAATTCACCAACATTATGTTGACGTTTTAAACATGTTTTCTCAGGTGCTTAGCTTGGATTGATACTTGATGCTATGTGGAGTCTATGTGCTATGCGACTTCGCCAATTTCAAGACTTATCTATTATTTATTCGTTGTCATTACTAAAACTTTGTTATGCTTCCGCTACTTTTTAACTTAATTATTTTGGGCTGTAAAACTTGAATCTATTTTATTTTATGCAACGAGTAAACTTTTTCAAACGTCCATGATTAGTGGTCGTTCTTTATTGCTTTGTGATCGGATTGTTATGACGTCACGCCCTCGGACACGTATTCCGTCTAGGCCTAGTTTAGGGGTGTGACACTTCTTGGGTTTAATTTTAGAAAGAAAATTAACATATAAACACTCATGTGTTGAGGCAACATCTGAATCTCTGATCCTGCTGGTTGTGATACCAGCCAACGGTTCACCAATGATGTTGACAAGTTTAATGTGTTTCTCTCTTGACTATCTGTCTTGTGGAACAGGGTTTTGAAGGATAGCTTCAGCAGATGGTGAGATGACTGGAGCTGGTTGATCATCACTGATTGATTCACTTAGGACATTATCTTGAGGTTCAACAGACTCAAGAATGTCAGCTGATTCATCATGATCAGGTTCATGAATAGTGGGAAGATCACCAGCTATAGTGAACTCAGGTGGTTCTTTATAAGTGACAGAGTTCTGAAGAGTGGGTAAAATAGCTGAAGTGATGTTTTCATATACAGAAACATAGGGAAAGTACTCAATATTGACAGAGCATTGAGTATCCTTAGTCTTATGCTCAATGAATTCATCATCAGGGAATGACCTATTTTTATTGAAGTTGATTGCATCACCTTTTGTGTTGGTTTGCGAGATAGCTTCATCATCTTCACTAAAGGTAACATGAACTGTTTCTTCCATTTCTTGTCTTTTGATGTTGAACACCCTGAAAGCCTTGTCCACTGGAGAGTAGCCCAGGAAGAATCCATCATCAGGTTTTTCATCAAACTTTCCTAAATGGTCCTTGTGATTATGAATGTGAACAGGATACCCAAACACATAGAAGTAGATGATATCAGGGGATCTTCCTCTGAACACATCATAGGCATTCTTCCTATGCCTTTTTACTATAATGGATTTGTTTTGAGTGTACCAAGCAGTGTTGACAGCCTCTCCCTAGAATTGTTTAGGGAGTCTTGCACTATTTAACATAGTTCTAGCTTCTTCAATCAGTGTTCTGTTTTTTCTTTCAGCTACACCATTTTGTTTAGGGGTACAAGGAAATGAGAAATTCTATGAAATACCCTTTTCATCATAGAATTCTTCTAGCTTATGATTTCTGAACTCTGTTCCATTATCACTTCTCAGCTCATTTACCCTTATTTCATTGAGGTTTTCCATATTTCTGATAAAAGACATAATGCAGTCAGCTGCATCACTCTTTTTCTTGAGGTAAAATACCTAGGTGTACATTGAATATTCATCTACAATGACAAGGGTATATTTGTTGTGGCTGATGGTTTGAGGTTTGATAGGTCCAAACAGGTCCATATGAAGGAGATGTAAGGACTTGTTGATGGAAAATGATCTTTTGGTTTTTAATGATGCTCTATGATGCTTCCCTTTCTCACAAGCTGAACAGTTTTTATCTTTGGAAAAGGTCAGATAAGGAAGTCCGGAGATAAGGTTGTGTTTTGCAAGGTTGTTGATATTTTTAAAGTTGAGGTGAGACAGTCTCTTATGCCAAAGCCAATTTACCTTTAGAGAGGCATTGGCAAGAAAACATGTATTGCTTTCTTTGTTGAAAAAAGACATGTCTATGATATAAACATCCCTTCTCCTTAGAGCAATGAGAACAACCTCATCATTTTGGTTGAAAATGGTTCCCGAGTCTTTGTAAACAGAACCTTGAAGTTAGCATCACACAGCTGACTGATGCTAATTAAGTTATGCTTCAAACCATTCACATAAGCAACCCTAGTGAAAGTGATTCCATTACAATTAATTGAGCCATATCCTTCTGTGTCCCCTGAAGAATCATCTTCAAAAACTACTTTAGGACCTGGCTCCTTTGAATATCTGTGCAGATATTGTTTCACTCCTGTCATGTGTCTAGAACAACCACTATCTAGATACCATATCTCACGATCCAAAAATCTTGACAACTTAATTATTTCATTGGAAATTATTTAAGGTTAATTAACTTGACGAAAAGTTAATTAAAAGTGTCAAGTATATTTCTCTCGTCTTTAACTCCATTTCTATCGACAACTAGATTATCTAAAATAATATTACTAATAGCTCCCGACGTATTTTGATAATTGTACATTTACAAAATTAGTTAAAATCAAAAAACAATTTTTTTTTATTTTAGATAGGCGGCCCCCTTAAAATTAAGGGGACCGGCCGTGTTAAAGGGGGCGGGGCCCTTATATTTAAGGGGACCGGCCATTAATTTCGCCAAACACTCCATTTTTCTACAAAACCAATTACCAAACAACACCATTTCTGCAAAACCTTCCTCCTGCTACTGTATGACGAACACACACACTCAAAAACCATAAAATCCAATTCCCAAACTCAAAATTCATCCAATTTCGCAAGGGGCAATCACCTACAACTCGATTAACAACACCTATTGTAAGATTTTTTATACTTTTTTCTTTCAATTTCAACCAGTTTTGCACTTAATCAAAATTGGGTATTTTTTTAATTTTTATGTCTTCTACATTTTCGATTAGAACTAGGTAATCCATAACTATAATGATTCCCGTAGTCAAAGGAATTCAACATTTCCAATAGGATTGAGTGAAAAAAAATTGGTTCGAAAACTTATAAAAAAAATGTATACATTTTTTCGATTTTTTTTTGAAATTTCAAAACAAGATTCTATACATTGTTGACTCATGCAAAAAACATGTTAAAATGATCATACATTGTCTTTCGAAACATACATTCCTAAAGGCATATTTTTCGAATAAATGGGTAAAGTTTTATAAAAATAAAGGGGTGTTTGGTTCGTTTCTTAAGATCGATTTTTAGAGTCGAAATGACCATCACTATATTTTTGTCACATGTATAACCCGTAACTAACTTGTATAAGTCATCAAGATATATATATATATATATATATATATATATATATATTGATACATTTTATAAAAAGTGTAAAATAAAGGGGCGTTTGGTTCAACATTTTAAAACATAGTATTAAGTCAAAACAAACACCATTTAACTCTCGTCAAGTCAAAAATAATGAACTTATATTTGTCAACAAAATATACAACTTAAACGTTATATCGTTCGACAAATTTAGTCAAGTTTTGTATTGACAAGAGAGTGTTTGGTTCATCTTCTAGATGTTGAAATATATAATTAATATATACTCTTCGACATCCTAGATTAAGTCAAAAATAAATTAAGGAACATATGGATCACTTCTTAGTTTTTTTTAGAGTCGAAGTAATCCTTTTCTCACATTTGTCATTTTTTAAAAACTTTATTTTTTATTTTATTTTATTTTCTTATTATAATACTTTATTTTGTTGTTGTCCTGTTTAGGTGATAAACATGCCTCGGGCAACTGTCGGTGATACCTCTCTTACCCATTCTTACATTCCTAAAGTTTCCTAAACACTCGGTATCGCTCCTTCTATCGCACACTTCTACAAACCTATCGAAGATAGATGTATTCATGAGGTAGAGTTGTTGATCAACTTTACTACACATCTGATCACATCGATCGTTATTTTTCTAACATTCGTCTCAATTGTCTCTACGAAATCAATGAGCCAATTGTCTCTCGTTTCGTTCTAGACTTTTATAGTCAAGTCACTCTTCAAAGAGATGCCTCTGGAGTTATTCTTATCTTTTTTTATTCAAAACGAATTCATCACTCTTTCTCTCCAACAATTCGGTCAAATTCTCATAATTCCATTCGATGGCCAAGTCGTATTCACAAATGATGGGTCTTGGTTCTCTTGCATATTCACAAGAAACCGAAGGACCATATCATACCGATCTTCCTACTCCTGAAAAATTCATCAATTTCTTAAATTTCAACGTATTGACCCTAACCGCACCATCAAAAACAAAAACGTCATTCTTTCTCCAAATCAAGTTTTGACCAAAGAGCTTAGACAAGACTTGAAAAGATGGAACGAACTCATTTATGAGAATGTGTTCGGATTAGGAGGACCACAGGGACCATCACTTTCGGCTTGCTTGCTCATATATTTATATTGTATCTAGACGAGCACACAATTAATCTTGACTATTTCTTTGTCAAAAGAATTGAAAGTGCACGAGCAACTCCTAAAGCCCATCTTCCTTATGGTATGTTCTTAACACGTCTCTTTTGACATGTCATGGAACTTTACACTCATCTTGATAATGGCATCTACGATGTCATTGAACGAGTCATGCGTCCACTTGCTCTAAGACAAACCCGTCGACCCCGAAGTGATCGTGGAAAAGCCCGTCACTCCGTCTCTTCAACCTCGCCCATCATATTGTGGCATTTTTCATCTCACCAAGGAGATGATGATGAGGATGATGGTGCTTCTCGTACTAGTACCCCATCTCCTACAACCTACCTAAACTCTCTCAAAACATCTCGAATTTTTTTTTTAAAACTAACTTTTTTATCAAACAATATGAAGTTCTTACTTCTTCTGAACAAAATGATGATCTTCTCTTCGAACGTCAGACGATTGCTCACACCAAACACAACAAATGATAAGGATACTTAGAGTGTTTAAGTCATTTGGCAAGGCATTGCGAGGAGTCTTCGGCAAGAAAAAAAGTGGAGATGTTGTGTGATGACTAGTTTGATAAAATAATTGGTTTAGGATCTTGTGTGAACTTATGCTTACGTTTATGTTTATGTTTAATTAATTATGTGATGTTAACCCGACTTAGTCGGAATAACTTGAACTTGGTTAAGCTTGCTTATGACCTTTAATATTTTAAGAAGGTAGTATGCTTTAGAATTATGCCATTTCCTTGTTTTAATATATTATAAATTCTTCATACATGATATACTTGATTTCATGCATATATACATATATATGTTCACATGAGACTTGCTGCAAATTAACCACCAAAACCCAACCTTTACATAATTTTTTTTATCAAAAATCAATTTTTTGGTCGTCTGGAAAACACCAGATGGGAGGCCCTCTTAATTCATAGGGGCGGTCCCTTTAAAGATAAGGGGGCCAACCATTAATTAAGGGGACCGGCCATCTGGTTCACGTATTTTAGTATTTCTTTCTGCTTTTTGACCCTCTTTTGCCTAGCCTTAGCTATCCTTACCCAGAATGCTCGAACAGATTTTGGAAAATTCTAAACTAATTCAAACTCATTCTATTTCCAAACCTCATTTGCTTCAATATATTCCCACTAAATGCGTATCACCTATTCACCATCTTCAAACTCCATGGCATCCAACTAGAGCGTCCATTTTCCAAATCCTTTAAAAGACCAAAAATCAACATCATACCACCAAAACAATTGTTTGTGAATTTAACTCAAGATGACACCAAAACCCCATCACTCAAACCTTAACTCTCATCACCTAGTGCTCCTAATGCACCCTCAAAAACACCATCAACCAAAGGCACTTCCTCATCTTCCATTGACTACACACCAAAATCACCAACCTCGCCCACATCACTATTAATAAATGGTTACTTGAACTCACCAACATCCCCTCCTCCAAGAGTTCATCCACCTCCTCCAACTCAAGAAAATGCATCAATAGACATCACTCTCACCCTTTCACCAATTACTCCACTTGATGTCCAATTTGATACTCCATCACCCTCTCCACTTATCTTTGGTCATCCTATTCCTTGGAACCTTCTTGAGGCACATGGAGATTCATGTTTTACTTTTGGAATTAGAGATAAACTCCCATAATCATGGTTCCTACATTGAACACATGCTCTCACAACCTCTACCACCCAATTCACCACCACCACCATCACTTTCACCAAACTAAACATACACCATGTTTAGCCATTTTCAAATAATTGTCAACCAAACCTTTTGCAAGCAAGTCTTATGGAATTCTAGGAATGATAGGATCTTTGTAGTTTAATTCTATGTATGTTGTCCTAATATGCTTCAAGCATATTATTTCCATTTGATGTATGCATGATTGTGTTTTATATATAATTTTTATGTTTAATGAATGACTTTTAGTCTTATATTTTTTATGCACTTGTTTTCTTTTTGGTTGGTTGAATTTTTTTTCACATCCATAAAAATTAAACCTAGTTGATATATATTTGTGATTGTTAGTTTACACAAATAACTTGAAACTAGTTAAGCATTATCAACATGTTTAGATTTTTTTCCTTTCTTTGCTAATGTTAGAAACATTGGTGTTGTTCCTCTAACTTGTTTCTGTAGCAAAGTTACCATAGCTCGATTCCTTGGTGCCCTCGAACGAGGTGGGGTAACATTCGAAGGGAGCATTTATTCCTTCGATTTTACTAACATTGATCGATGAAGTCTTTTTGATTCTACAAAAAGGGAGAGAAATGGAAATAAAACTCACTAAATACTTATTTAAAAATAATTTTACATTTTAATGATGTCTTAAATTTTTGTAATCATCAAAAAGGGGGAGATCGTTGATAGAAATAATACCTAAAAACGTTATCAATATCTTTCGACCTCTCTACGTTTTGATAATCACAAAATGTAAAAACGATTAATGAAAAATTATTCGTAAACAAGTAATTAAGAGTAAATTTTCATTTTAAAAATTTAATCACTTAAAGGTATGAATAAACAAATGCTTAATGCATTTTATGATCAAAGGATTTTTTATTTAACCTCACACTTTTTATAAAAATGTCACAAATATTTTTATATCTTTTACAAAAGCATTTTTAGATTTAAAAAAAATGTTTTATTCAAATAAATATTTTGAATTCAATTTTTCTACCCAAAACGGCTAGAAATATTCCAGAAAACACCTCCCCCAGAAAAAAAAAAAGGGAGCGTCTGGGCTGGGCGGCCCCCTTAATTTTAAGGGGACCGGCACCTTAATTTAAGGGGAACGGCCAGACATAAAAGAAAGTCTCAGACTTGTCCTATAAATACTGGTCTATTCCCCACTGATTTTCTCACATTTTGCACACACTTTCTTTCTGTTCTAAATCAGTTTATACTCTCCTTTCATTCATTTGATCATTTAATCATAAAGCTTTGTTTCCAAGTGATCCAAGCTTAATTCCTCAAGTGCAAGAGAAGAATTACGTCTTGATCCTCAGTCAAGAAGTGTTATAGTTTAGTTGGTATTGTTGTGTAGTTGTGTTAGATCTTGTAAATCATTTGTATATATTGTGAAGGTGTGTATTATAGTTGTGTATATTAAGTAGATTGTGGTGATTATTGTAAGTATAGCTAGATTAGGGTGATCTGTGTAAGTAATGGGTGTGATCGTAGTTGTGTCTTGGTTGTGAAGAGAAGAGAAGTTGTGAAGTAAAGATAAGTAGTGAAGCAAAGACAAGTCATGAAGTGAAGCAAAGTTGTGAGTTGTTGTGAAGTAGTGTGGTTAGTTGTGATTTTTTTTTTTTTTTTTTGTTTTTAGATTGGTTCTAGCTAGGATTAGAACTCGACATTTCGCTTAGTGTCAGAAATTGGTGTAAGCAAAGTTGTGTATGGTTTTCTCCGCCTAAAGGGAGTTTGTTGACATAGTGAAGAGAACTCTCGAGTTTGGTGCTCGGGGAGTGGAGTAGGGCGAAGAGGTGCTTCGTTACCGAACCACTATAAATCCTTGTGTTGTGGTTTGATCTTTCTAACTCTTATCTCTTGTCTTTCATATTTACTTATTTACTTACTTGCATTGTTTAAATTGTGCACATATTGATATCACATAAAATCGAATCTAAGTTTTTATAAACAAACATAACATTAATTTAAAAAGCGGTAAACTATTAAACCCCCCTTCTAGTTTTCCACACACCCCTTACCAAACACACATTCCAACACCAAATGAAATTGTTCAATCTATTACAACAACTGGACAAACCATTTTTCCAAATAAAATTCTCAAAGAAGAGCTTCGTCATGACATGAGATCTTGGAATGAAATCATTTAAGAAAACGTCTTTGGCATTCAAAATAACTCCAATTTTTTTCCCGCATCATCATGTCACATGATGTATTGCATTCTAACAAGTACTCCCTTTAACTTTGCTTATTTTCTAACCAAACGAGTTAAAAATATTAAAAATCAACCAAACTCTCCAATGCCATACGGAATGATTCTAAATCGTCTATACGATCACCTCATGAAAATCAATCCTCATCTACAAAAATCAAAAGATATACTGTATTGGCCATCCATGAAACCTTGGGTTCATCCTAATCATCTTCAAGCAATCATCTTTATATCTTCTGAAGAAGTCACAAGTGATGAATCAGATACCTCGACATGTATTTGAGATATTTCTACATCTTACTAAATTTTCTCCTTCTCTTTATCCACCCAAATATGCTAAGACATACATACTATTATTATTATTATGTAATATTACTTTGACTATCATCTAGGTTACTCTAGTCCGTGTATAACTTCTCTTAGTCATTACTCATGCTTGCTATGTGACATTTTATAGACTTTTATGTCATTTATATACTTCCACCGGGACACATTACATGCTTTTCTTTTTAGCTAGCTTATGTGATTCTTAAAAATATAGGAAATGCCACAATCTTCCTTCAAACCTTCTCATTTTTTGGGTAATTCTAAAAAAGGCGACATATGGAGAATTTCGTAACTTTCCAAAAAACAGCCCCCTAAAATACACGGCGGCCCCCAAATATATATGGGACCACCACATGTTTACAGGATCGCCAACAGAGGAAGTCACTAAATTCTTCTTGTCTCCTCCTTTTCGGCATTCCTGTCCCTATCTACTCTAGTCACGGCTGTACCTTTCCTAAATAAACCAAACATCTTTTAGATGTTTCCCTCTCCAAAACCATGCTTTGCATAAACTTCACCTATTTAACATCATCTTATTCAAATCTTCTAAATTTCTCATTTCTTTTCATAATCCACATGTCATCCTCGAAGAAATCCTCTCGTGACTATCACGAAAACACCAAAAAACCATTTTAAATCCTTGGAGGCAAAGTCATAACCTTCCTCTCTCGCCACCTTCTCCTTCAACAAAAGGGCCTTTACCTACCTCTCCCATCTTTACCAACTCTTTTCCATCCTCTTCACCTCCACAAAACTTAACTCAAAACCTCAATGAAATTAACATTATCAAATCTTTTTTTTTTTTTTTTTTTTTATGCTTGACATTAACTGCTTACAGCAATGAAGCCACAAATCCGTCACCTCCTACCTCACCATATATCCCTCTACCTTCTTTAGATCAAGTAAACTTTCATTCAAAGTTTTGTCATTATTGCTTGGAAACCCGAAATCTATTTGATACATTAAAAGATGACCTTAATCGTATCAAATCTCTCATCATTGGTCCTTCCACTCAATTTTCATCCTCAATAACAACCTCCTCGCCATAATTGAGCACTCTCGAATGCTTAATTTTCCTTAATATAAACAAAACATATTTCGCTTGTGGCATCTTTTACATTTCAAGAATCCACTAGTGTAGCTCTATGCCTTAACATGTTTTTGCTTTATGCTTATCTACTTTGTCTTGTAATGATTCATACCATAATAGTATTTTATCGTATCTCTTATTTAGTTTTAATTGCAATCAATGCTTCTTGTATGAGTTTCTTAAGCGATGAATGAAATTAAGTTATGATTTAACTTGCATGAATTGCTATAATGCTATTAGTTGGAAATATATTATCTTGCACTTGTACCTCTAACTTTGTTTTGTCACAAACATTTTTTGTAAGATCAATCCCTTGATGCCCCAGACGAGGGGGAGCCTAATCAAGGGGGAGTCTTGATATCATTGACTTCTTTCTTTCTATAACAATTCGACAATCATTCTTTTTTAATTCGACAAAAGGGAGAGAAATGGAATGAAAACTCATTAATAATTTGAAACCTTTAATTTTATACAAAATGAGTTTATATTTTGTCATCATCAAAAGACGAGAGAATATCCTTTCCTAAGATATCTCTAAGATAATTATTCTGTTACATAAACAGACTTAACTATATGAGACCAGTACTAACTATAGTACTGCCAGACTTAACTTAGTACTGGCAGACTTAACTATGTCTACCAGACTTAACTCTATAACTACCAGATTTAAGTCTGTTTACAATAATTCCTAACAGATTGTTTATTTACTTATTGCATCGCTATCATATACACTTGTGTATATCTCTTGAATTCACATAAGTCGACAATCTAAGTTTTAATTTTAAAACGGTAAACACTATTTAACCCCCCTTCTAGTTTCCACAAAATTTCCCCCCTAAAATGAAAGGTTCCATAACAGATACAACATTCCCTATAAAAAGACAAAAACAAGAGCGTAGTCTACTGGGCGGCCCCCTTATAGGTCTGGCGGCCCCTAGATATATCTGGAACCGCCAGGACCGCCTGCAGTGACCGTTGGGTTTTTCTGCCTATAAATACTGCTCTATTCCCAGCAGAAAAATACACTTCTTTGCATGAATTTCTTAGATAACTTTCTCTCTCTAAAATCCTTCTTTCTCTTTCTAAATCTCTTGATCACTAACATTCTTAGATCTTGTTTCAAGTGATTTAATCTCTTCTTCTCATCTCTCCTCTCTATCAAGTGCAAGAGAAGAACATTCGTATTCGCCAAGAAATGAATTGTTATTTAGTGATCTCTCCTTTCTTCTTCTAAGTATCAAATCTCTATTGTAATTATCTTGTGTAATTATGTGATTCGGATTGTGTGTAAATCCTATAGTATAGATCTTGTGAGTGTATAGTGTTTGTGAAGTGGTAGATTGGTTCTAGCTAAGATTAGGACTCGACATTTAGCTTAGTGTCGGAAAACAACGTAAGCGACGGTGTAAACGGTTTTCTGCACCTAAAGGGAGCTGGTTAACATAGTGAAATCTCGAGTAGAATACTCAGGGAGTGGAGTAAGGCGAAGAAGAGCTTCATAGCCGAACCACTATAAATCTAGGTGTCTTGGTTTGATTGTTCCTTCTCTCATCTCTTTATATTGTTGTGATTGTTATTTAGCATTAGTTTAGATATTTGCTTTGTTGATTCATATTGTTGATTGGTTGAACATACTACTGAATCTAAGCATTTTAAAAGCAAACTTTTAAAACGTAAAACAAACTTGTAAACTATTTACCCCCCCCCCCCTTTCTAGTTTCCACATAATGGTATCAAAAGTTTGATGAAGTGGTTTTGTCTAATGGTTATTTACTTAACCAAGTTGACAAATATGTATATAGAAAATTTGATGAAACTAGTAAAGGAGTCATCATTTGCCTATATGTTGATGACATACTGATCTTTGGCACTGACCAAGTTCAGGTTGACCTGACAAAGGAATTTTTGTCATCAAGGTTCTCTATGAAGGACATGGGGGAGGCTGATGTTATCCTGGGTATAAGGATTAAACATGAAAGTAATGGAATAGCAATTTCTCAGTCTCATTATATTGAGAAGGTACTGAAGAAATTCAATTACTTTGATTGCACTCCAGTGAGTACTCCTATGGATACAAGTGAGAAGCTGATGCCCAATAATGGTCAGGCTGTATCTCAACTTGAGTATTCTAGGGTGATTGGCTGCTTAATGTATGCCATGACTTGTACAAGGCCTGACATTGCATTTGCTATGGGTAAACTGAGCAGGTATACTAGTAATCCTGGTACTCAGCACTGGCAAGCAATTCAGCGGGTACTGAAGTACTTAAAGAAAACCATGGACTATAGATTGACATATACTGGTTATCCTTTAGTGTTGGAAGGTTACACTGATGCAAGCTGGATCAGCAACACTGAAGACAATTCATCTACAAGTGGCTGGGTATTCCTGCTTGGTGGTGGTGCAATTTCTTGGGCTTCCAAGAAGCAAACTTGCATTACTGGTTCAACAATGGAATCTGAATTTGTGGCTCTAGCAGCTGCTGGTAAGGAAGCTGAATGGTTGAAAAACTTGCTCCTTGAGATTCCATTATGGTTCAAACCTATAGCACCTATTTCTATCCGCTGTGATAGTGCTGCTACATTGGTAAAGGCTTATAGCCAAATGTACAATGGGAAGTCTAAACACTTAGATGTCAGGCATAGCATGATTCGTGAGCTGATCACGAACGGGGTGATATCTATAGAGTTTGTGAGGTATCAACAAAACTTAGCTGATCACTTGACGAATGGACTAGCTAGAGACTTGGTTAAAAAGAGAAATCTTATTTTTAGTGGTAAAAAGTTGTCGTCATAATAAATCAGTGTTTTCAGTAATCACAAAAAGATTTTCAAAGACAATTCGACCACTCAAACAATGACAATAGCTCTTTAAATAGAAGGTCATCATTTGAGGGGGAGAATGTATCATCAATTATTCTTTTAAAATGGTCTTTCAAAATAAGTCACGGATTAAGCAGATAAAGTTTTGGATAATGACGGATAACATTTTTAAGGGGAGTTAATTTATATTAACTACAAGTGCTTTAGATGTCATTTGTTTCAATCTTTAGGGACTTATTTGCACTTTGAGACTTAGTTGATTCTTACAGAATAGATTTAAGATTATTAATTCTTCGAACACGATTTCAAGTATGCATCATTTAAGATACTAGGGGGAAGTGTTGTAAGAAGATTTATTCTAAGCGTGAGAAGATTGGTTACTGATTCAAGAAATGCTTCCTCAAACGGTTAACCACTAAGCTTATTTTTTAAAAGGGAGTAGAATTAGTTGAGAAAAGAGGTACACATAGTTTTGATAAGTATGATGATTCTTTAAGTTAGTCGATATTCTGCAGAAAGAAATGAGTACATTTGGGACTTAGTTGACTTAGGTGTTATCATTTCGGCTACTTAGAGGGAATAATTGTGACATTCGGGACTTAGTTGACTTTGGTGTTTCAATTTAAATCATCACTATCATGTAAGGAGAAATACGAACATCCAGGACTTAATTGACTTTGGTGTTACGGTTTTGAATTAATAGTGTTCTTCGGATATCATGTTTTTTACATCAAGACTGCTTGAGGTGGCTTGCAAGGAAGTTTTGAATCTACTCAAAAAATGATTGCTGATTTTGGGGGGAGCTAAGACAACTTCTTAAAAGACACTACGGGGAAGACCTACGGGTTCTACAAAGAACCATATGATTCTATCATATGATGTTCTCATCATTCAAGTCAAACCTCGTACATAATAATTTTGTGAAAATATAAATGTGTAGTGTAGACTTAAAAATTAGGCATATATAGTGTTTGAGTATGAATTTTTGAGAATTTCTTAGTAAATTCAAAAAAAATCAAATTAACA
>BQNB010172438.1:1485-13461 GCA_026074375.1 Tanacetum coccineum
AATTTCTAAGCTTGTCATAATTGGATGGTCATGGTCTTCCATATTTAATTTGCAATGCTTAAGCTCTCTATTCAACCCCTCTAGCCAATGGAAGGCGTTATTCTAATAAATTGCACTTTCAAAATGATCAAAACTGAAGTAGCTGAATCGGTTTCTGTAGAAGCTCCAATTCCCTGTCTTTGAAGAGTAAATTTGAATCCAAGTCGCACCAGCTTCGCCTCCAGCTTGCACCACTTTGTAGTGATTTGATTTTCTAAGATCAAAGGCCAATCTAAATACACCACTGCTGAAAAAACATGAATCATCACGCAAGTAGTACTTTGGTTATGGAAGCATTTTAAACAAATTTGTGGATGGATTATAGACGTAATAAAAAAACAGGTCATGTCGAACCACTACACAGAAGCAAACCATTGCAAGACTGCAATATCCTAACATGATCAACTTCTTCAACGAAACCAAAAGAGTGATCCATAGTGGATTTTTTTGAGTTAAGTCTTGAATCTAACGACACAAAATCACATTCAAATAAAGATGTAAGGTGATTAGCAAAAATACTAGCAGGAGGATCAAGGATAGGGATTTTCTTGCGTCTATCGATGAAATAAGGGGAAGTGAGAATTTATAGCCATTGTTTTGATACGGTTGTAAATAGTTGAATACATAGAATAGGTAATCGGATTAATATTTCAGTCAGAAGGTTGTCGTTTGTAAAGACGAGATGTGGTTGTGCAGAGTTTTCTCGACCACGTGTGCTATGAGTTTGCGACATCATCGCCGATATGTTATAATTTTTTAAGTTGTTTCCGGAATTATTACTAAAATGGAATACAAACAGTGTATTATATCCCTTTGGGAACACACCGGTCTGACTCATCATTAAATAGGGAATACGGCGCAGGGACGAAATTTGGAATGCAAGTATTTTTAGGCAATAAACAAACACGCCCTTAACTATCTTTTGATAGTTTAAACTATCACCGTTGGTCCTTTAAATCTAACACAGCTTTGGATAGTTTGAGTTGTAGTATTAAAACTGGTATTATACTTGATACCACTCAAATTGGACTTATAAAAGTCAAACTTATCAAAACATAGTAGCACAACACTTCAAGCAACATTATTAAAGTAGACATAAAATACATTAGCAAAAACTTAGATTTTTTAACATAAATTGTTACATCGCCTACCTTGAACTGGTATTATTTTAGACACCAGCCCAATTGCCTTGTAAAAGTCAAACTTATCAAAACAATATTACTTCAACATTACCTTAAAATATCCTTCACTGGAATTACCCTTCTCAATAAGAAACCTACCTTATGGATCCCAAAGAATCTTAATCATATTCACCGTCAAATCCTCCCAAGGTCATTTAAAACAGAAATCATGTAAAGACAATCCAGGATACAAGATACAAGGCCATTCATTGAATGATCTCAAATAATATCAGAGAAGGCTCTCGATACATAAAGCCATAAACAAAATATTAGATGATTAAACATAAATTGTTTGATCAACAACCATCCAATGTATGATCAAACAAACATTAAAGGTAACAAATTCATTGTCGGGTAAATTACCACTGCTAAACACAAACAAACATGTCCACATTTAAAGTGTTTATTGTTAACTTGAAATAACAACCCCTCTTGTTCAAACTTTCTTTTTCCCCTTTCTGGCTTGGCCTGCAACTATTGCATCTTTTTGTTTTCTTGTTCCAAAGGTTTTGTTACCAGTACAAGCCCATGTATGCGTTGTTGTAAGCCCCAGTATGAAGTTCTTTATTGGAACAGGGCTTTTAACAGGAAATGCTTTTGTTTAAACTTTTTGGGTTACAACTTTATGAGTTGTAACCTTTTTTGGCTTGGAGGTGGAACTTGTTGATTTAGATGTAACTTCAAATTCTGTAATGTCCTCATTGGTTGTACCATCAGAAGAAGGTGTTTCTGAAAACAAAAATGATTGGTTGGCAAAATATTTATAACTAGAGTTATTGGAGGCGCGTTAACTAAAGGTCCAATTTTAGGGGCGACAACGAAACAATTATTACTACATCGTCAATAAATCAAGCTATTAATTCCACAAGATACATCAGATTAAGTATTACCTTTCTTCGGTTTGTTTTCCTGTCTTTCAAGCATCTTTTTTTTTTAAGGTAGGCAAACACCATTTATAGATTCGCTATCCTTTCTTTTAGGTTATCCATCGTGCCGTTCATATCCACGACGCCGTTGTCATCTATAAAGATTGATATAAAACTGAAATCAATAATACACCCTCTGAGAAGAAAAATGCATAAAAAAGACAAAGGTTAAACATGGGTATACCAACAATCGGCCAGACAGGATAGTTGCTTCCACTACCACCACTTGCATCCATTTGGAAAGATTTACAGTTATTGGGTATTTTGTTTAATTTTTGTGTGTCAATTGTATTATCCTGCCAGCGCGCCCAAATGAAAGTTATACCCCGTCAAAGGTGAGTATTATTTATTGCATTAGTAGTCCCTGAACTTATAGATTTATTTTCAATGTTTGGTCCTTGAACTGCTTGTTCACACGTGTAAATTTCCAGCCTTTTTTGCATTTGTTAATTTACACCGTTGGTCCCTTATAAACATCCTTAAATGGGGGTGTTTGGTTTATGATAAGATAACACGCTTGACCCCCCTCACATACATTCAACAATTAATTCCACGGTTGGTACCTCAGCAGATAGAAAGTTTCGCATTTTTTCAAGATTTTAATAAATTCGATAATCTTAACTACAAGTTTGGTCCCTGATCCATAAAGTGTCCCTTTTAGTTTGCCAGGTAATTATCCCGCCTTTATAAGTAAACCTTGCACGTATACCAAAACAAATCATCCCATCTATTTATTTACATATCAAAGGGTACAGTTCACTATCATCTATAAGTTTTAAAAATAGTTGAACGTGATGATGAAATCAAGGTATTGGGGGAAATTAAAATTGAATTACAGTCAGGCACTCACAAAGTGATAGAGAAGCTAAGCCAGGAAAAAGTTAGTCAGCAAGAGGCTCTTGAAAAATTTAAATGGACGGTTGTTCGTGATCATGAAATTAAGGTATTGGGAGAAGTTAACGTGGAGTTAGAGTCTGGCAGTAAGAAATTGAGATAGAAGCTTCGCCAGGAAGAAGATACTGAAGAAGAGGCTTTTGAAGAGTTTAGTTCGATACTGGATAACGTCTTAGAGAAGCTAAGCCAAGAAAATAAGGGTCCAGATGACTTTTATGGTTTAATGTATGACACGGATGATGATGCTAATATAAGTGGAAAGTTATGTGAGCATTTTGTTTGGGATTGGGATTCACCAGGTACTGAAGTTGATTGGCAAGATGATCCTTTACATGAAACTGAGACTTGTTTGTTGGGTTAGACCAACCAATTCAACTTGTGGTTTCTCAAAACAATGTTCATGAAGGGGTTGCTGAAGAGGTCATTGAAATGGCTAAAGATCAAGCTAAAGCACTATCATCTGATAAAGAAGTGACTGATGAATGTTTGGATGATGAACAGGTTGGAGAAAGTAGACCAAGCAAAAGGATTAGAGTCACCAAAGAAGAGATGGTCAAGGATCAAAAGTCAAAGAAAGCCTGATAAAGACCCATTGGTGTTATTTGTATTTGGTAATTGATATTTTGCTAAGTTTTATGATGTAATAGTTAAGTTGTAACTTTCGGTTGGTAATGAAAAGCCTACAAGTTAAGCGATTTTTGACAAATTATGCATTGTAATAACGCGTATTCAATAACTTTGACTTCGAATGGTCAAACAGGGTATTTTATGTACTTGGGAGAATGAATAGACGAGACACCCAAACAAGTTTCAACAACATTGTGATATCAAAACACAAACAAGATACATTAACGCTAACATATATTCATTAACGCATAAACTTTGTACAGTTATTGTACACTACGAAAACAGAATTTGGGGCATGACCCAAACTCAACCATCATCACCATCTACCTAAAAGACAGTTGCCCAACCTAATCATCATCCATTCAATCCTAAAATGACATAAAAAAACAAAATACACAAAAAGATAACCCAAATAACCAGAAGCTGATTAACAGAACATAAGAACGGTAAGGAAATCTATCTTTTTATGCACTTGGATGTGCACTTCCGCTATCGTCTTCCTTAGCTCCAACATCCTAAGCACTTCACTTTTGGACAACTGCTTGAGATACTCGGCACATTGGACTGCTAATGGATATCCAAACATATTCAGCTCAGATGTCAACATTTTTATTTCATTAACCTGATTGTACAACATATCCCACAGTTGGCTTAATCCAACTGCAAATTGGAGATCTGCGTTGATCTCCCTCTGAATATAGACCGACATTACGTCAGTCAAATTGTTTGAGTTTCCCGCAGCTTCTAGTTCCTTTAGACGTGGGAAGTTGGCCATTGTTTTTTATTGTTGTTGACCGTGGAGCGTTCAGTTTGAAAATTTGGTTTGAAATTTAAGTTGGGTAAGAACACTTAAATAGCAAAATAAGTTATTAGTGGTAAAACAGGGAATCTAATAATTAGATATCTAAGATACGACGGCTCGGTGGCTGACATCCACTAGGATCTATGTAACTTTCATTAATTAGCATTGTCATTACACGCATAGTCCCTTAAAACCATCTTTCTTTGGAAGACATATGGAAGGCGGGAAAGGATAATATTGACCATACTAACCTTAGGGACCAACGGTGCAACATAAAATCTTAGGGTCTACGTGTGAATACTAACCTTAGGGACCAACGGTGCAACTTTTACTCTTTATTTTTTCACGTGTGTTCTCCCTAGTTGAAATTAAGCCACGCAGTAATCTTAACATCAAAAAGTATTATAGCAGCAACACAATCAAATAAAAGCATAAATTAACCAACCATGATATATTAAGAAGATGGTTCTTTCAATAACATTTTGGATATGCCCCAAAATCTAATACAACAAAAGTAAAAGATCGACACAAACAAGACTCCTACAAAGATTTGATTTTCTCAATCAAAGCAATCTTTCTTGACACCTGCTGATATTTTCTTAAAATCACTTTTCTAATCTCCAGCAAGTGAATAAGATCTTGTTTTTTATCCTCGTTTAGACACTCCAGAATCTTGTACCTCTTGGCTGTGGACACAAACCCTCCAGTTCAGTTATAAACAGTTGCCTTTTGTTTGTACGCTCAAGCAACTCAACCCATAAGTTGTCGAGACCGTTTGCAAACTCAAGATCTCTCGCATTCTCCCGGTCACAATACACCAACATCCCTTCAAACAAACCCTTAGAATTAGCAGCTACCGCAAGTTTATCTAGTAGTGGGAAGTATGCCATTTTTTGTTTATTGGGGTTTTTAAGGTGTTTATTGAGTTGAAAATGTTTCTGGGTTTGAAACGATTGGGAGTATCACCCCTTAAATATCAATAAATAATTTAAATTTGAATAAACTGGAAATAAGCCCAAAGGGCTGATAGGCAAAAAGGGAAAACACCCCTTAAATACCAAATGGCCCCAAGGTCTAACAGAAACGACCCAAGGGCGCAGATGATAAAGGTGTGTGTGTTAAAGTGTTGGGGGTTAAGGGGAGGTCACAGGTTCGAAACATGTGACTTCCTTTTTGATAAAAACATTTTTTATTTCTTTTTGAAAACTGTTAAAGATAAGACAAAAATAAGCAACTTTAAAAAAGAGAACTTTTTCTAAAAAACAATAATAAGCCAGAAATAAGCTACTTAAAGTGACATATTTGGTTTTTAAGCTAAATGGAAACAAGCTAAACTGTTGGGACTTTTAAAGATTAAATAAGCAACAATTTTTTTATTTCTTTTTAAAACAGCTAAATATAAGACCAAAATAAGCAACTTTAAAAAAAGAACTTTTTCTAAAAAGCATTAATAAGCCAGAAATAAGCTACGTAAAGTAACAGATTTGGTTTTTAAGCTAAATGGAAACAAGCAGATTTTAAAGCTAAGATAAAGGCTTAATAAGCTAAGGAAAAAGGTTAAAAGCTAAAAACATATAAAGACTTATACTAGGAGAACTCAAATAAGCTAAACTCTAGAAAATTGAATAAGAATAAAAGCTAGAATAATGACTTGTAAAGTAACAGACTTGGTTTTTAAGCTAAGTGACTAAAAGCTAAAACTGAATGGCTTTTTAAGTCACAATAAATAAGAGAAAAGTCAAATAAGCTAAAACTAATCTTCTCCTAAACCTAAAAAAGCACTAATGACTCAAAATAAGCAAATAAAATAAGTTGAACAACAGCTAAAACCACTTAGACATCAGACACAAAAAAAACATTTTTGACCAACTTTGAGCTTAAATTTAAGGATCAATAAGCACTTATCATAAGTTGAAAACTAAAAATAACTTGTGTCCTATAAGCTAGTTATACAAATAATCAAGATTTAAGCAACTTGGAAAAGAAATAAGCTAAATGAAAATGACAAACTTTCTACTTGTTTTTGGCTTTTGATTTTTAAAAGACTACTAGCAGCTTAAAAATAAGACTCAATAAGCTAAAACTAAAAACTAAAAGTTTTAAACAGATTAAGTTTAAACTACAAGGACCTAGAATAAGCAAGAAATAAGCATTTTAGAATACTAATTAATCTAGATAAAAGCTAATGAAAAAGGCAGTTTAAGCTAAAACCTATGTTTTTGGTTTTTTAAAAAAAGATTTTAAAAGGCTAAAAGATTAAATGCAGCCATAAATTTAAGCTACTAAATAAGTTCTAAATCTCAAACTAAGCTTAAACAGATTGAGCTTATACAACAATAAGCTTGTGCACTAATTATCAGAACCTAAAACTTCCATTTACTTATCTAATCCTGAGATTGAAAAGTGACTTTTAAGCTTTTAAACTGAAAACCTGAACTTGAAACAGTATTTTTTACCAAAACCACAAAAGACAATGCAAACCTATTACACTTTGTTTCTACTGAGAATTAGGACCAAAATGAAGCATAAACAAAACCTTAAAAACAGATTAAGACAAATCTTTTATAAAAGCAGTTTGAGTAAGTTTCAAAACCACAGATTCTAAGAAATGATAGACTAAACCTTAAAACTGAATTTTAAAACTTAACAACTATTGAAAACAGGTTAAAAGACCTTAATAGAGATCAACAAAGTTAGATTTCAAGCCAAATCAGACTCAAGCAGCACTAACATGGGTTAGTATTGCTTGTGCCAAACACCCCTTTAAAATCTGTTTTTGCATTTTTAAACTATTACAGACTGTTTTAAGCTTAGGTTTTCAAAAACAGATTATAAACTAACAATAATAAGGTCTAATAAGCAGATTTCAACAGCCGATAAGCACTTATCAATAAGCTACTAACATAAGCAGTTTTAAGCTAAAACTTAACAGATTTTATATAAAACTTGAACTAATGATATCTAAACTAAAAATAAGCACCAAATAGCAATAAACAACACAAAAAAGCAATAATAAGCAGAAAATAAGCACTAGAATAAGCAAAACAGTTAAATAAGCTAAAATATGAAATGGAAAACTTACTTTGTCCTTTGCTTAAACAAGGACCATAAATGCTCTTTAGAGCTTTGTCTACAAGCTCTAGCTTGTTTAAAAACAAGCTAGTAAAACCTTATAAGCCCTTCCAAATTTGGCTTATCATCCATATAGCTTTTTAGTGATTTTTGAGTGAAAATGGCTTAAGCTCTACAAGCTATGGAAAAGCTTATATAGTTTAAGTAAAACAACTAAAATATAAGAGAACAAGAGCTTATTGAAGCTTACTAAAACATTTTTCAAACATAGTTAAAAACAGAATTTTAACAATAAACTTAGAATTTCATTAAAACTTCAAAACTGAGTACAATGCTTTTTAAAGGAAATATAATAAGCTAAAACAAACTAATATAAGCTGTAAATTACAAGGAAAAAGATGCCCTAATGACCCTATTTATAGATGAAGGAGAAGGTTCTAGGTCTTGGACTTGTGCTTCTTCTGTGAGATGGATGAGAGTTGTGCTTTCCATCTTCAATCTCAGCCTTTGATTGTATATTGTGCTTCTTTATCACTCATCACAGCCCTTGGTTCTTTGTCCTTGTCCCATCAGCCAATTGGACATCATGGGATTTCCATGGTGTCTTGTCTTCTTATGGGGGTGAGGTTTGAGTGGGGTGTGATTGTTTTTTGTTGGGTTGCCGCCGGCTGGTATTTCGTCCCCACCTCAGAGAGCGTCTGCAATAGCTGGGCGCGCTCCCCCTCGCGCCACGGCGTGAGAGGTACGTTTGGGTACTGTAGTCTCCGGTGGAGAGAGTCCTTTTCATTGTGATTCGTAGGAGGGATACGCGTGGAGGGAGTGTAATTGGGGATAATCGGTGGTTATGGTTTATAGACTAACGGGGTAATAGGTTTGGATTTATGGTGCTAGATTATGGACCTATTGGTGATTGGAATTACGGGTTGTTTGTGTTTTGGGTTATAGGCTAATGGGGCTTATATTTTTGGGCCGCTTTAGTTTTTGATTATTTTTGGTCTTTAAGGACTAATGGTGTAACAGATTAGGGGGATTATGGTTAAGTATTTGTTGGGCTTTTGGTTTGGGCCGGTTTGGTTATGGATTGGATTTGGACTTTTTAGCTTATAAGTTTTAATGATAAGGGCTTAATGGGCTGGCCTGGCCCATTAAATGGGTGCGGTTGGCCCATTTATGATGCACACGTCTTTGGCTTTGACTTTTCACGCTCTTTACAATCCCGTGCTTAGTTTTGTCCGTTTTGCCTTTATTTTTGTCCTTTAGTGAATATCCATTAC
This sequence comes from Tanacetum coccineum, assembly GCA_026074375.1. Taxonomy (NCBI): domain Eukaryota; kingdom Viridiplantae; phylum Streptophyta; class Magnoliopsida; order Asterales; family Asteraceae; genus Tanacetum; species Tanacetum coccineum. The sequence goes on from BQNB010172438.1 coordinate 10,301, forward strand.
TTGCACATCATAAATCACAAAACACACAAATACAATGAATTTTGGATATATTTTGGTCATTTTAGGCTCATTTTATTAGGTAAAAGGTATGTATAATTAAGCACATACCAAAATCTCCCATATACTAAACTATTGCCGTGTCCTCACGCAATGCTATAAGTAAACACTTTAGAAGACTAAGATTCTTAATTCCCCTCGACTAATTACCTTAAAAAGTAGCTAAGTGTTCATCTTAAGGAATTAAGAACTCAATAGCTTTGAAAAGCCTCGTTTTGACCAATTACCACACATATATTTTTTTATATTTTTTTTTCTTTTTCTAACTATAATGTCTGGATTTTCGTTATTTTCATAACCTTTAGGGTCATAGAACAAGAAGCATTTCAATCCTAAAATGACCAAAAGGATAAATTCATCGTCCCCGATTTCTCACTTGTCTCAAACCAACCTTAAAAACGAAATCACCGTTAAATATAAGGCGATATCATTCCATGTAGCGACTTTATTCTTGGCACATCCCAGCCGAGACCGGCTTAGGTGACCAGGCTTTTGACAACCCACAAAGAATAGTATCAGAACTCACAGACCTTCGGTTTCAAAAACTCTTAGCCTTCCCGTCAAATAAACAATTCATTTAGAAAAACCACAACTTAAAATGAAATAGTCTTAGTTCAAAAGCATATTTAAATCTAAGAAAAAGAGATTTTACCTATATTTATTAAATCACATATATTACACTTAACATTAATACAATTATACTTATAACCTCCACCCTTTAAACGAACTATCACATCGGTATGCGAGCCGACCATGATCCAGTTGTCTTATTTCGGCTTCGGAAATCCTCGACCTTTTTTAAGGCTGCAACATCGGTTGTGAGCCGGCAAGATGTAGAAAACTTTTATCAGTCTCGGATTATTATTCTTACTACGGGCCTTCTTTTGAAGACTGCCCCTTGGTTGTGAGCAAGGCTAGAGGCAGTAACTTTTATCAGCCACGTTTTTATATTATTATTATTATTACTCATTTGTTACACTTTATTTTACACGATATATTGAGAAATTTCTTGTAGGAAAATTTAAGTATATAGCTGAACTAAGACTAAATACAAATTAATGTTATCATGACTTACCTTATAAAGCTTCTAAAATCATTAATTAAAGTTTATTTTTCAAAAATAGCACTTATTAGTAGTCAGGTTAGGAGCTTATGGAGGTAAAAAGCCACAAAAACTTAATTTATAGAGTGTAAGATTTTCAAAAATAATTACTTGTTAGCATCTAACTCATATTTAACTCTATCATTTTTTTTTTTTGCTAGTTCTTCAGCAAATTTAAAAAATCTTGTAATAAAATGATCCGCGAATGCTTAGTCAAATAAACTAGCTTAGACAAGTTTATAAAGGTTAAGGGACAAAGCTAAGAGCTCAACACGCTCGATCGAGTCAAAATTTATTCTTATTTACCAGCAGGAAGGTCAAACCATTGTGACAATACACTTATCTTCTATTTTGAAAATTTTGATTTTTTTTCATTTTTTGGGTATTTTGGTAAAAACGGGATTACGTGAAAACAACGACTGCAGGCACAATTAAAATAGATAGATAAACCAGTGGATAAGATCATTTGTGCTTAATCAGTTTCGTGATGGCTTATTATTGATGTAAGGAGTACTTATTGATGCGGTATGTGCTTATTAGGTTTAGATCTCAACTAGTTAATTAGATTTCATTTAGACTAAATCTTTTAAATAGATTCTTTTAGTAAAACATTAGTTCTAAAATTGGATCTAGATTGTTTGGCTTATTTGTTCATTAAATAAGTTGTCGAGGGCTTATGATTGTTGTGGCTTATTCGGTTTAGTTCAATTAGTTTGGTTTATCTTATTGATGTTACGTGTTTGTAAAACTTGTTAAGCTTGCACTAAAAATTTCACAATTGGGTTTGTATTCGGTTTGTAGAATTTGCTGTTGGGCCTCGTTTGATCTATTAGGCCACAATTTGGATTGTTTGAGGGGCTCATTTGGTTTTATGTTTAGTTTGTAGAAATACGTTGGGTAACTGTTTTGAAATTATGCTATGATTAGTGAATTGAATGACAAATTGATATAAACTGTTGTTTTATATTAACAGTTTTTTTTATGTTTTTAAATTTTTAGTATCGGTCAACTCATGAGGCGTAGAGCTTAAGGGTTTAATAAGCTAGAAATAATTTGATTATTTTCTTTAGCTTATTAAATCGAGTAGTTATCGTTTATTTGCGGTTATTCAATTCAATTCTGATATGTGAGAAATCACATATCCATTGTATACCAAAAAGGACCCTTAAAAGATGAAATAATACAAATTATGTTTGTATATTATGCATTTTGTCTTTTGTGATGTGTAGGTACGGATATTTCAAATATCACAAGAAAAGAGCCAACAACCGAACAAAAACAAACAAGAGACGGAATGAGTACACAAGAGCCGGATGTTTGTAGCAAAGGTCAACAAAAGTCAACTTTGGTCAACCCATGAGAAGATAAACCATTAAAAGTACCAAAAGGACCCTTATTGTTGAACCATTTTCACCAAAAGTCCCTAACTCAATAACACCGTTAGTCCTTTGATAATTAGGGACTAACGGTCGTTAAGTCCTATATAAACCAAATACCATTTAACTCTTAACCAAGCCCAAAAACAAACCATGAGCCCAAACCCCTTTTTAACCCAAGTCAACCCCCACTTTACCTCGGTCAAACTCAAAAACGAATAAGAAAAGAAAAAGGCGGGAATGGGCGTTGTTACTATTCACCCATCGTTCCTAAGTTACCATGAGTCAAATGAACGGGTAAAACCCACTCTCAATCTCACTCTACGTAGCAACAAAGATTCGAGTACAAACCTCCACATCAGCAAGCAATTACGTCATCAAAGCCAATGATTGGCTAAGCTCTGACACAAGGAACGTCACGCGTACTACAAAGAAACACAACCAATTTGGGATTTTACACTAAAATCAGTGCAAAAGAAGCACAAAGGCTCCAATAAGATGGGATTGCCACGCTGGCAATCCGTGTGCTCCCTTTTCATCCAACAGCTACAAATTAAAAAGCAATGATTAGTTAAGATCAAGGGCTGAGATCAAATGGAGCGTCTAAGGGCCTAGAAGCATCTACT
>BQNB010172439.1:2618-13461 GCA_026074375.1 Tanacetum coccineum
AACCAAACATTGGCTACTCCAGGGTTAATGGCTAACTGGTAAAGAGACATCAAATCCATTTAAATTTTCAATGATTCACCTCTCTCAGGAGTTAACACACCTGGAAGTGATGAGAATAGACTGAAACTTTATGATTTGATGTACATATAGTCAATGTTGTTGTTTCTATGTTGCTGAAGAGATAGTACATGTAGCTGTGAAGTGTTGGTCATGATATTTACAAGGTTAGATGCTGCAAATATCAAGAAGTGATGCTTTAAAGAGTTGCTGATAGAAATCAAGAAAGTACTCATACAAGACAGTCATCATGTTGCAGTTCAAGAATAATTCCAAAGATAATGCTCACAACATCCTCAGGAAGCTCATAATGAAGATATTCAAAGAAACTTGAAGTTCACAAGTGAAGATCAAGTTAGGGGAGGATTGTTAGGAATTATTGTAAACAGACTTAAGTCTGGTAGTTATAGAGTTAAGTCTGGTAGACATAGTTAAGTCTGCCAGTACTAAGTTAAGTCTGGCAGTACTATAACTAGCCTTGTCTAGTTAAGTCTGTTTATGTAACAAAATAGTTATAATAGTTATCTTAGAGATATCTTAGGAAAGGATATGCATTATCCTTTTACACGTTTGTAAAGCCCATTAGGGTTTCCTTGGTGTATAAAAGGAACCCTACGGCATAGTGTTTGACATAGAACCCTAATAGAAATCAATAGAAAATAGCAAAGTTTTACATTGTGTTCTTCTTAGTACTTGTGTTAAGATTCCGCATTAACACATAGTATTCCGCTTAGCACATAGTATTCATCAGTTTTTGTCTCTCATATAGTGATTTGGATTTTCAAGATAGCTATTGTAATACAAAGACTAAACATATCCAGACTTTGGACCTACATTTATGAAAATGACTGAGTCTGCACCTACACCAGGTCACCTCTGACTTATGTTCCCCTTAGCGCAGACACGTCTCCGTTGGGCACGGAAGACTGTCAGACTTGAGACATCCTTTTGTTTCACCCATCATGGAAGGCTATATGTTGAGTTACGCTGCGCAACATGCACTACCATCACCACCAACCATCTACCACTATTACCCTGGTCACCTCATACCTCAGGTTTCCTCTCCACCACTACCACCTCCACCGTCATCACTACATTTACCACCATATGTACCTACATCATTACCATTACCATCATCACCACTACCACCACTACTAGTCTTACTATTATACCACAACATCAACCGTTAGGAGTAATTTCCTGAGGCTGGAGTTACCCCTCTTAAGAGGTTTGTCTGACTGCTCTACATAGAGGTATGAGGTGGGGGAGAGTTGCTGTGATCCTATGACCATGGTGGTCATAGAGCTGATTATAGGTTTATCGGGCATACGGATGTCAAGTTTAGTACATCGGTGAGCCGAGGAGGTCGACTATGGCATTAAGGATGTCTGGGTTGACCCAGCAGAGGCTGTTAAGGAGGTAGCACTGACAACCCTTGAAAGGGTCAATGATAGAGTGGCCGAGCTTGCTAAGGTTCAGGAAGAGAACACTTAGGATATTTATGTAGTGATCGAGGATACTCAGGATAGACAGACTCATTTAGTTTAGAGTGTTGATGGATTGGTCGAGGATAGATAGTTTTACTATGAGACTGCACGACTGTTGGATCAGGAGGCCCTCGTTTCCCGAGAGGCTTGGTCATATTCCGTTGGGTTGAGTTCGGCAGTTCACTATGAACTACAAGCATACATGACTATTCCTGATGCGATACGTGTATCGCCTCACAAGAGTCACTGATGATGACATTGATTGCACATGTTTCATCACTACAGGGACAGTTATCAGCGGCATTGGGACAGATTCAGGCAATTTAGGCTAAAGATCAGACTCATGCAGATGATCCTGAGGGCGCTGGTAGTTCTGCATAGGTTTACATTTTCATGTCATATTCATAGCTATCATTATGTTAGCCGGCTAAGTATTATGGGTTTTGTTGAAACTAAAGATCGTTTAAGCTCAGGTTGTTTAGACCTTTATCTAGGATAATATCAATGTTCATAAGTTATAAAAACAAAGTGGAATAAGAACAAAGATATTCAACAAGGTTTACCATTCATATGTTTTCTCATGTCCAATTCTAGATGGATAATTTCTTGATCGGTTTTACTATCTAACAGGGATCAAAGATCCTTAGGGCTACACCAACTCTACTAGACGTCTACATCTTTAACACTTTGTGTACACATACTTTTTTAGATATCTTAAACCTACACACCTAATACCCTTTATATAAAGGGATATTGATCGGCTTAACAAAGGGAAGCTATTGAATAGATAGGAAACTATTTAAATCACATTAATTATGTTCCTAAACCATTATTCTTTAACATGCTTTGACAAATCTTTCATAATTCTCCACGGCCTTGAAGAAATTCTTTTAATGACGAATTTGATCCTTTTGTTTATTTTTTATGTATTTTGTCTCATCAAATTTAGAATCCCAAACAATATTCCCTATTTGAATGATGGACAAAAACAAACAAAGTTATGTACAACTTCATCATAAAGCCAAAGATTCCATGAAAGTTGTGATGTAATCATCTCCCTGATGAAACAAAACTTCCAAGGCTTCCCCTTAATCAGAAATCTTTGTTATCATGCCTCCATATATGATAAAGCTGCAATTCATATCTCTATATCTTCTCTCCCTTTGTATTCATCCAAATAGGGGTCTTTAGTAGATATGGCAAACTAGTCAACACTTCCCTCCAAATGGTGCATGTAGATGGTTCTAACATTTATCAATAAGTTCCACCTGAAAACATATAGTTTCACCATCTCTTGAATCTAAAACTCTATAGGCTCTATGTAGTGATACACTGATGAAGAAAAAACTAAGTATAACGAATTTTGATAGAGATGTAGAATATCCTAAACTTGTGGCTTATGTCTTGCCATATCATGTGACGTCGAACTCATACCAAGACCAAAATATAAGTAGATCACAATCTCTTGACAAAATCCTCAACTATATGAGACACTAAGCACTACAACGTAACTCCTTAAAGTGATAGCAAATGTGAGCATTGAGCACCATGAGAAAAAATCACACACCTTTGCTAGATTTGTCAAGTCTTCGTCAACACCATTAAAGCACGAACAAGTTATCTTTAAAATCAATGTCCTGCTATAAACATGACTTTAAGATATGATAAGACACGTATCTGTAAAACCAAACTACAACATCAAATAAACAATATTCAACTGTCTTCGTAATCACCTCTTCAAATAATCTCCAAAACGAGCCATAAAATAAGAATAAACTGAAATAATTCTAGTTCTGTCCGAAATCCAAAACCATCCAAAAATCATGTACTGTCCGATATCGGTCATAACTAGCAGTGGAAACTGCTTTTCTCGGATAACTCAAGTAGTGTAAACATTCTTCTCAGACAATACTAGCAGTGGAAATATGCTTCCTTGTACAAACAGTACTACCTACTCGGAACAATATTATCCATGATCGATCAAAGCAGGCAGCATTAACAATTTTCGAACAGCACAAAACATGGGCGAACAGTATTAACTTAATACTGTTATACTTCTTCAAATCTCAAATAGTAACAACTTGTTTTGAGCAGCTTTAGATATTTTGAACAACATTAACCTTCTTGTATTAGTACCAAGAAACGAGCAGTACTAATGATGTTCGAACAGTATTAACATTCCATTGTGCTCAAACAGTATTAATATACATAAAACCCAAATCGAATCATGTTCCTTGTATTTCATACCACCATATCTTCCTTGTGAGCTTATCAAAACAATCAATAGCAGTAGTAGGACATGTAGATTCGTCACCATAAAACATACTACTAGGGTTCATCATCACCCATGTGGGTAACTCACCAGAACTAGTAATATTATAAATAATAACCATATTAGGGTTTTATCGCCATAACAAATCAAAGTCTTTGTTATTTTGTGATATCTACTGTACACTTATCAATCTTTTCTTTTAACTAAAGAGAAAAATTCTTGAGTGTACGAAATCAACGAGATTAATTACAAGAAAATCTTATAGCCAATAACTCTTAGATTAGGATTTCCTTGATTTTGGTTAATAAACAATCTTGCATCAATATAACAAATCGAAACCTAAAAAAAAAAATATTAACGCTTACTTTATTGTATTGCTTACCAAGAAGGAGACGAGGTCGTTCATAAGGCATATTTATATCAACATAACTTCAAACCATTGAAACTTTTAACCACCTCGATTTCTTGAAAATTAGGGTTTTAGGGTTTCTTTAAAAACCTTGTAGATCCTAGATCGAGAGCCACAAGGCTCTGATACCACATGTTGATCCTAAAGATCGTTTAAGCTCAGGTTGTTTAGACCTTTATCTAGGATAATATCAATGTTCATAAGTTATAAAAACAAAGCGGAATAAGAACAAAGATATTCAACAAGGTTTACCATTCATACGTTTTCACCAAGCCCCAATTCTAGATGATCAATTCTAGAATGGTTACAATCTAACAGGGATCAAAGATCCTTGGGGCTACACCAACTCTACTAGACGTCTACATCTTTAACACTTTGTGTACACACACTTTTCTGGATATCTTAAACCTACACACCTAATACCCTTTATATAGAGGGATATTAAGGCTTACAAAGGAAGCTAATCAATAGATAAGGAAACTATTTAAATCACATTAAATCACATTAATGTGTTTCCAATCATTATCTTTAAATCATCTTTGACCAAATCTTCATAATTCTCCACCAGCTTAAAAAGTCTTTAATGACTATTTTGATATTTTGTTTCATTCATTTTATTTATTTTGTCCCATCAAATTAGAATCCCCAACCGGTTTATATACAGGCTAGCACGGTAGTAGGAGTTGTAATTTTCATTCTTATAATAGACAATCATGTATGTTTCCAGTTATATATGATGTGTTGTATTATGTCATGTCGATCTCAATTCTATTATGTATTGTGATCCTAGTCATGTTATATAATCATTGTGTGATGTGATCTTGTTGTATATAATGTGTTGTATTATGTTATGTCGATCTCAATTCTGTTATGTGTTGTGATCCCAGTCATGTTATATAATCAATGTGTGATGTGATCTTGTTTATATTTGTGAGTACCCATGTCAGTTGTGATGTTTATTAACAATCACGTGTTTTTATATTGTTGTGATTACGAAACAATTTGCGCCAGATGTCCTCTATACTGCAAGGGCTGCTGCTACTGCTATTGCAAGGGCAGCAGCTGCTGATACCCCTTGACTGCTGCTGCTGTCGAAACAAAATAAATCGAGCAAGAGTGTTCGCTGGTACTTGTTAATCATTGAAACTCTTCGAATAATATCATAATAGCCATGTCGACGTAAAGCCACAATTTGACACTAGACTTTAAAGGAAAACTGTACGCACTCTCGGGTGTGTTACGTACATGGATTTGGAATTGCAAGCCCCTTACTTTTAAGGGTACTGAAGGAGTGGTTGTGCTGTCACAATGGTTCGAAAAGATGGAATCGGTGTTCCATATCAGCAACTGTGCTGTAGAGAACCAAGTTAAGTTTGCTACATGCACTTTCCTTGGAAATGCTCTAACATGGTGGAACTCCCACATGAAGACTGTTAGTCAAGATGGTGATTATGCTATGGACTGAAAGGCACTAAATAAGATGATGACAGTAAAATACTACCCAAGGGGTGAAATCAGGAAGTTAGAAATTAAGCTCTGAAACCTAAAAGTAAAAGATACTGATGTCGCAAGTTACACTCTGCGTTTTCAAGAGCTTGCACTGATGTGTGGAAGGATGTTCCACGAGGAATCAGAAGAAGTTGAGAAATATATTGGTGGAATTCCTGATATGATTCGGGGAAATGTAATGTCATATCAACCCAAGACGATGGGGAAAGCAATTAAGTTTGTCAAAAAATGATTAGATGGATCAAAAAGTCCTCACTATTACTGAAAGACAAGCTGAGCAAAAGAGGAAGTTGGAGTTTAATGCTGGAAACAATCAAGGGAACCAACAACAAAACAAGAGACAGAACACTAGGACAGCTTACACTGCTAGGCCTGGTGAAAAGAAGGAGTACACAGAATCATTGCCCTTGTGTACAAAATGCAACTATCACTACAAAGGTCCATGTGCTCCCAGGTGTAATAAGTGCAAGAAGATCAGTTATCTGGCTCGTGACTGTAGAACTTCTGGTCCCAACGATAATAATAACAATCGTAGGAACTTCGGGATAACTCAGAATGCTGTCACTTGTTATGAGTGTGGTGTTCAGGGGTACTTCAAGAAAGACTGCCCAGAGCTGAAGAATGGAAATTGTGGTAATCAACGTAGGAATGGCAATGCACTAACTAAGGTTTATATAACAACCCATAATTTTCATAAATATAAATATCCATCTATTAAGTTAGATGATATACAATCTATCAGTTATATATGAACTCACCTTTTTCAGGGAAATTTTTTGCTTTATTATATTACATTACTTACTTTGCCAATATATCTATATGCAATATAACCTGCATAACTAAAGTTAACGGGCTCAGGCAACCTATCTATGGCAATCCTATCTGCATATATGTCCAGCAAACATCATAACATGGTAATATCATAATATCATTATTACAAGGTACATTATTCCTATAAGGTACCATTTGCAACATCATATCAAAACGAGCTTTAAACAATTATCGGATGCCCTAACCCTAATTCTGGAAGGGTTAACCACCTAATGTGAATGGTACAAGCTATAATATATGTAAAGCAATATAAATCTCATTTGAATATATAATCCCTTTAACTCTAAAGTAAAATATTCTAAAGCTCAATGTACAAGTCATTAAGCATGACCTCTAAAATAGCCGTTATACCTTCCGTTTTCATTCTAATTTCATTCACCACACTTAAGAAGCTACTACACTCTTTTTACAGGTGTTAAACCCTATATATCGATTCATAAGCTTTCATACATCTTCTTTACCAATCAAACCCTAATTCAAAACCTAAACCCTATAAACCGAGCTAGTTTCTGAACCATGACTCGTTTTCTTCGTTTTTATACATTGTAAAACTTTAAAAATCACATACTTTTATAAGTTATAATAACATAAATTACAAATCTCAATCATAGCCATTATCATTTCCATCATATCTACTTCATTATACAAGAAACAATCTAGAAATCACTAATTGTACCCTAATTGTAATTTTGACCCGTTTACTCATTTCCAGACCATCTCATTCTCAAGTAAGTAACCAAGAGTCATTGTAAACCCATAAAATGAGTTTAAAAACCTTATCTATCATTAACATCCTTTCTTAAGAATGCACGAGAATTAAAAAGCTAGAAAACCCTAAAAAGCCTTTTATTGAACCCTAATTCCAAGCCTTGACTTATTCTTTCAATTTCAACCTTATTTTTACTTAAACCAAACGGTCCAAACTTCATTGATAATACTTTTATTAAGCCCTAGGTCGGTATTCTTCATTCCTAATCAAGGAGTATGCAAAATATTAAACCAAGAAGTCAAGAAAACCCTAAAACATGCCTTAATCAATCCCGTGACCATTTCTTCATTTCTAATCTTTTTTAACCAACAATTGCTAAATCTTTGCTAATCCTTCCTATATCATGACCTTGGCTACATATATTAAACTATCCTTACTCATTTTTTACAACGTAATAAAGGCTCTGAATACTTATGAACCCTAGTGTAACCCCAAACAGCCCGAACTCCTTCACCATCAATTTTGACCCATTTCAAACCATTCAAAGTGCAAATAACTTTATGTGAAACTCTTATTAGAATCCTTTAGCGATTAGTAACCTATGTAGACATTCCTTGCGTCAAAAAATTGAGAGCACATGGCCTCTCTTTTGCTTACTTCAGCCACGGCATCACCAAGACCAAAACACCTCACCAAAGCTACTTACTAGCTTATACACCACATCTACTAGCTTCTCCACATCCCTACCTAGCTTGTACACATGCCCCGTCTCAGATTTCAAGCATACCTTAAGCCTTAAGGATCATATGACTATAAATAGGAAAACTATATCATTTTTTTTCTTCATTCCCCACTTCATCTCTATATCCTTAATAGAAAGTATTAATCTGATCTAATAGGCCTAGTGATCTTAAGAAGGCTCAAGTTTTTAAAGGAAGCACATAGAAACTAAGAATCAAAGCCCGGGTGTCATTATTCTAGGCGTTCGAAGATGAAAGTCGTGATTCTGCCGTTTCCAAGCCATAAGCTCAAGACCCAGGTTATCTAAGCTTACGATATGAGCTTTATTAATGTTATAATGTTTATATGATTTTGCTAAAATCATAATAATAAAGCCTTTGAACTCAAAAACCCAAGTGTTATGCCTTTTGATCCAAAAGTACACCGAAAACCTTATTTATGGTTTTTGCTTAATCTATAAGCTAAGCTTGCAAACAATTATTATAATCTATCCTAATAAACTTATATAATGTTAAAAATAAGTACTTTGATAAGTCATGAAAGAACTTAATCTTAAAACCCGCGCGTTTTTGTTTTGAAACCCTAATATGACCCGTTTTACTTCCTAACTTAACGAATCATTATTTTAAACTTGGGTTATGTTAAATCTTATATTTTAGTTTATTATAACTTATAAATGTCTATTGAAATGTTAAAATAAGCTTGCATGGCAATTTGGACATGTTTTGTAATTATAAATCCTTGCAAGGGGTATTATCGGAATTTTCAGAAACTTATAACTAAAAGGACTAAAAGTGTCATTTTATCAAAGTTATAACTTCAGGGATCATTTATGTAACTTTCCAAAGTACAAGGTTTACTTGGTATATCAATAAAAGTTGAAGGACCAAAGTCATAAAAATGCAAACCCCAGGGGTCTACTTGCAATTTTCCAAACCCCAGGGTTTAAAATGTAACATTTTGAAAAAAGTATAAAACACATTCAAATCCATTACAAGACTTAACTTTAATTAACGCTTAAGGGCTTTACATTTCTAGAATATTGAATAAAATGCTTAAAATGCTTATGTTCTAATCATTATACATTCATCATCGATGTGCTTTCAAAAAAATCATGTCCCAGATCCTAATCATACCACAATACTAGGGAGCTTCATATTAAGAAGTTTCATCTTGGTATTACGTTATGTCTGAGTTGTTGGGTTTACGATTTAAAGTGCCCTAGCTCCACAAACGTTTACTGATTGACTTCTCGAATTATGATGTTGACCCGAACGGGTTATGATTTTTTTATATCAAAACCAACTTCGATGTAAAATCTTACATTTTCAATCAAACTAAGACTTGAAAATATTTTAATTACCCCAGGTTGCTGTGATGAAACTGTTATTATTCTTTTCAATACATTGCATATCAATTTCCCAATAAATGGTTCAAGTGAGTTCTAGCCTGCAATTTCAATCTTTTTATTAACCAGCGATTCGCGGTACATGCTATAAAACATGAATGCAATTATTTCTGTATGTTATTTCAGTTTACTATTTCCTAAGTATTGCTTTGCCTTTAAGTCCTCATATCATGAAACCGTTAATTACTCTCAGTAGTAAGCGCGGAATGATGTGAATAGATTATTTGGGCTGGACTCACCGTTGGTGTACCTAGTTACGTGTGACCAATTGCACATCATTAAGAATCACGCGGGTATTTTGGCCAAAGGTACCGCAGGGCTTTAACGTTATCACATACCTAGGCTTCATATTCATGAGCTAATGGCAATAATAAAATTATGTTTCATTTTCATAATAATTGTGTTTGTACAATTATTACACTATGACTTGTATTCAAACTGTTTATCAAACCTATGAATTTCACTCAACCTTTGTGTTGACTTTTTAGCATGTTTATCTCAGGTTATTGAGCAATATACGGCACGGAGTGGCATGGACTCGAAGATGGCTAAAACTTGTTATCATTCACATTGTATGTAACTAGATTTTGGGACCTGCCTTTGTAAAACTCTGATTTGAAATGAATGATAACGTATCTTTTGAACAAATGTCTCTTTTGGGTCGTTTTCTATGATTATGATTGTTGTTTCCATGAAGTAATACCCTAGATTAGCTTCCGCTGCTATATTGTAAAAATGGGGGTGTTACAAATTGGTATCAGCGCCATGGTTATAGAGAACAAGGTCAAAACCTTAACTATAACAGTATAACCACATTTCTTTTCTAGCCATCAAAGTCCTCCGTGCCACTACATTTCGGAACAAGTATGTAAAGATACATAACTATTATACTATATTATATCATAAATAACTTATGTTATTTACAACTAGGTTGTTAACAGAACGATGTCTTCTCCCAACCACTCTACTTTCGATATCGAGGATGCTTTTTCCTCTATGAATATTCTTAACTATACTTCGGTCTCATCGGATTATTTCTCAGCTTCAGCAAAAAGCAATCGGTCTCACCGAATTATTTCCCAGCTTTAGCAGAAAGCAATTCTCTTAACACTTCGGAAAATTCTAATCTAATCCCAATAGTGATCTCACCTCTCTACAATAATCCTTATTTGAAGAACGTACAAGCATTTTATGCTAAGGAATTACCTATTTCATCACCAGATCCTATTACTTCACCAGCTATTTTAGATGAACTCTATCTTCACCACATCGAGAAAATGGAGGAAGGACGTATTGATAGAATGATCGTACGAAGGAATAGTGACAAACTAAACACCGAACTCAAGAAAATCCGTACTCAGATCATTAAACTTCAAAAGAAGCAGTTAGGGCAAAAGGATAGAATTTCCAATCTTGAACA